>LTAE01002159.1:0-46376 GCA_001647135.1 Pontederia paniculata | reverse complement strand
GGTCGACCACTCTGTATTCTTAGGACGACCACTGCACACATATGATTCTTCTGAAATGTCTTCCGTGTGCATATGTCGTCCATTCTTTTAGCTTTGGTCGACCTTTCATATTCTGAACTTGAATCAACCTGTTACGAAATTCAGCTCAACAAGTTCATCAGTACAAACTAAGTTCCCTTACAAATTTGTGATCATCAAAATATTCTCAGGATCCTAGATTCAATAGAAGGATATTTTGAACTTGTATCTGTTAGCCCCAGGATGCCCGACTAGACTCTTATCGCTGGAATCCTGAGGGACCTCTATTTCTTATCTAATCTGCTCTAATGTTTTAAGTTTTCATTTCTATATCACCTACTCGATCTCGCGCTATGAGTTTTGATTTATGTTTTGTGTTTTTGTTTCCCTGTTGTTTGCTTAATACTTCCCAAGTGCACATTGTCCGCAAGGGCCATATAGTGTTGCCATCTTCACATAGTGAGTTGAGAGGCTAGTAATGAAGTTTGGGGGAATTTTAGTCCGGGGTATACATTCTGAGATAGGGATAAGGTGAGAGTCGGCCCCTACCTCTGGAGTTTAACCCGGAGTAAGCAGCAACCATCTTGAATTGACTTATAGATTTGAGTAGAGAGGAGAATCGAGTTATGATCTTGACATCAAGAGATACTTTATAGGTAAGTTGGGAAACTAATATCTTTGTCGGCCCGTGAGCATACACCAGGAGAGTGGGGGCTTGCTGATTAGGTGACTGCCACGAGAGCCAGGTTATACTCCGACCTGAGAGAGTACTCTAGCTGAACCCTTAGGTCCTCATAGGAGAAGAGGTTAGTGCACGTTGAGAGGCGGTACCCCTCTCGTACTTGGGCTTCATGATTTAATTATTTTATCAGGATTTAAGATGGTGAGCTCTCCTCCCTGAGAGAGAGAGAGTGTGTGTGTGTGACTATGACCAGATTACATTTGGTCAAGCCTTGAACCTTCACCGCGAGAGTGGGAAGGTGAAGGGTAGAGCAACCACCATTATAGTGGGATTGCCTTGACCAGTGGTGTAAGGGTCTGGTTGACTTTTTTGATATTCACGTCAAAGAGCGGATGGGTGATATTCAGAGGTGAACCCAATGTTCTGGTGTCCTCCCATAATTATATTTATCTTTCTTTTAGTTTATGCACTTACTATTTTAAAAATTCAAAAACTTATTTCTACTTTCAATTGATTACCCCTCACCCATTCCGAGGTTGGGCTTGAACCTTTAGTGTCAAGCCCCAATCCAAGCTTGCTTCAGGAAAAGTAGGAGCAGAGGCGTGAAAATAAAGTTTCCCTGTGGATTGATACCTCAAGTACTCGTCGATTGTCGAATACAATTTATAAATATTAAAATTTATAAATATTAAATTTGAAGTGAAGACAATTTTTACAGAAGCTTACCCTACCTTTATGCCCTAACCCGTGTTTCAAACTCAAGGTTATTTTCTATCTTAACCCACACTTCGCATCAAATTTTTGGCACCGTTGCCGGGGACTCTTTTGATTTTTCGTGCCTTTAATCCTGCTATTCTTATTTCAAGTCGTATTTATAATTTTTGAGTTTTATTATTTTACTTTTTCTTTCTTTTCTTTTTTTTGTTTTATTTTCACTTAACCCTTTCTTGATTTGTTGCCTAACCCTAACATTTACTTGAGAGGTGCATGCATAGTTCCAACTCCAAAGAAGAAGAGACCCTTGAGTTTGATCCTGAGATCGAAAGAAACTTAAAGAGAAGAAGGCAGGACTAGAGAATCCGTAGACTCCAAGCTCGAGCTTTGGCAAACAACATCGAGATGGCCCAACCTAATTCCGCTAGAGGCCAGGGCAATCAAGTTATACCACCTATTCGGTCAATCCTGATGCAACTCGAGCGCTTGAAGAATTTTGGAGACTTACAACTGTAGGCTTGAACTCCGGCATAACAACACCAGAGGTGAAGACCAACAAGTTCTAGTTGAACCCAACTATATTAGGTTACCTGGGTCAGAACCAGTTTGGCGGGCTTGCCCATGAAGATCCTAACCAACACTTAATCAAATTCATCGAGATTTGCGACACTTTCAAATGCGATGGACTCACTGATAAAGCGGTCAGACTTCGTCTATTCCTATTTTCTCTTCAGGATAAAGCCAAGGATTGGCTGCGTTCATTGGAGGAGGATGCAGTCAAGACATGGGATGAGCTCATCTCAACCTTTATGACAAGATTCTACCCCGAGGAAAGATTGTGCAAATGAAGAACCAAACCACCTCATTAATCCAATGGCATAATGAGTCACTCTACGAAGCCT
The DNA here is from genome assembly GCA_001647135.1 of Pontederia paniculata. NCBI lineage: Eukaryota > Viridiplantae > Streptophyta > Magnoliopsida > Commelinales > Pontederiaceae > Pontederia > Pontederia paniculata. Next base: position 44,060 of record LTAE01002159.1, on the reverse strand, counting down.
GGGAGAGGTTCAAGAAATTATTGAAGCAGTGCCCTCACCATGGGTTCCACAAATGGATGACGGTCTAGACCTTCTACGACGGGCTTACTCCCGAAAGTAAGTGTACCCTCGACTCACTAGTTGAAGGCAGATTCATGTCCAAAAATACAAACGAAGCCAACCAGATAATCAAAAGAGTCATCAAAATCCATCGAGAGTGGCCTGAAGATCGGGTTAATAGAAAGAGACCCGAAGAACGAAGTGCTACCGCCAACCCCGCCTAACTTGATCAACTCTCATCCCAGATAGAAGGCCTCGTCAACCTATTCCAGAAAACTCTGGAGAAGAAGAATGACCCCACCTCCTTAAATTCCAAGATCTATACAATAGAAGTAACCTCGAACTAGCTTGCTCCACCTTTTATTTGGGGCGAGCAATGCTGGATGATTGGACATGTAGCCACCCAATGTCAAGCCATCAACTACAATGTCCAAGAGCCCAAGACGAACAAGTAAACGCTGCGACACCATGTGGCCAAAAGCCAACCGCAAGACAATATCATGGTCAAGGTCCTCTTGGATCACATCACACCCCAACCTGTCATATATGAACCAAAACTACCAGCAAAGGCCCCCAGCTCAAAGTTTCAAACAGAATCAGTATCCACCTCAGAACAATAAGTCCTACCTGCACCTCAACCCTACCTAGTTATACCCCCACCTCCAGAAAAGTCAAGCCTTGAAACAATGATGGAAGGTTTCCTCAGGCAACATAGCGAAGCAATGAAACAATAGAACGAGGCCTTGAGGCAAATGTGCACCAAGATTGACGGGCTTGCTGCCTATAACAAGATCCTAGAAAATCAAATTGCACATCAAGCGAGCTCAGCTACAAGACCACCTAGGATGTTCCCGGGGCCACCTGAGATAAATCCCCGAGAACAGTGTCAAGCTGTGTATCTCAGGTGCGGGAAGTAGATAGAAGAATTTGCAATGAAGCAAGCCCCGACTAAAACAACTGAAGCAAGCCCCAAAGATGTTGAATCGAAGGCTAAGCCAGAAGCGAACCTCAAGGAAAGCCCCCAGTCGAAGCGAACCCTCAGCGATAATCTAGAGTCTAGCTCCAAATCGGCTGAACCTCCACGAGACAATTCCAAAGCAAGCCCCCTACCTCAGAATCTCCTGGTCGACCTGAGATTTGTACCCTTCCCCCAAAGGTTAATGAAGACTCAAAGCGATCAACAATTCTCCAGATTCATGGAGGTACTCAAGAAATTGCACATCAACATCCCTTTTGTCGAGGCAATACAATAGATGTCATCCTACTCTAAGCTCCTGAAGGACATACTTTCAAGAAAAAGGAAGATAGATCTTCACAAGATGGCAACTCTAACTGAAGAGGCAAGTGTGGTGATTTAGAACAAGCTTCCCCCGAAGCTGAAGGATCCAGATAGTGATGCGAAAAATGAGAACACGACAAATCAGATGCTAGCAAGTACACTAGTCAAACAAGTAATACAATGATAGAGTAGAATGTTGAACCCACAAGGAACTATGTAACTATCTAATCCTAGAGTTAAATAGGAGATAACATTAGTTTTAGGGTTGGTTCTAGTTCAGAAATAGAAAACTAAAACAAAGATAAACTGAATATTCACAATGATAATGGTTGATGACTAGGGCCTAGACGATAACATGGAAAATCTATGCACTGAAAATTCTCACAAAAATGATTACACATGCAATCTCTCAACAATTACTTTCATATGGATTAGGAACACACCTAAGTATGATTTTTCTTAACGGATAAATCAACTATTCAAATGATGTTAATCTAACAAGCACTCCTTAATGGTTTTACTTCTCATATTAATATCACAGAATGCAATAAATATTATTTCTAAACTATTAAATCACCCTTAATGGGTTAACCTAACAGACCACACCTTACTCTATCCTTAACGGATCAAAGTAACATGTCATGAATTGCAAAACGAGTTAACCACACTTCACAGTTAATGATCAACACAAAATTTAGACTCAGGCAAACATGATATGAAAAACGAATACTAATATCGATAACAACAATTTGGAATACATAAGATCATTCAAAGCCTAATAACAAGTGTTCACAATTCAAATTCGTCCTAAGAGAATTACAAAACTAAGACAAAATAGAATGGTTCATCCCAACATAAAGTGGAACAAGAAATACTCTTTCTTGAAAGTAGACAACTAAGAATCGTCTCCTTAACGAATGATCAAAGTCTTCCTCGTCCAGCAGCCCTTTGGGAGTAATCCTTCATTCTCTAGCTTCCAAGTGCAGGTTGACGGATCCTAGCATGCCTTCTCAGGTTGTAGACGAAGCCTCTTATACTTAGGATTTCTAAGGCTAAAAAACAGAGTATTCATGTGAACCTTTTGATCAAAACCCCTTTTGACCGAGGGTGGTGATTGAAACTTCATAAAAATAGCCTTAATGTCCCACAAAATAACTCTCAAACCGGTTCTTCAAAGTCTTAAATCAAATCAGAATCTTCCTGGCCGTTGAACCGCTTCGAATTCATAAGTATATCATCATCCATCTCTTTCTCACGGGTCGTGATAAGATATCACAGCCCGTAAGTATATTTGATGCTTCTCTGCTCAACATGTCATCACCCATAATGATCTCTTACGACTCGTAATTCAGGCATCGATCTGATGTCGAAGCCTTCTTCTAAGACATACGACCTGTGACTTCATTTCACGACCCATAATGAAATGACAAGCAATTGATGGCGCTCCTATTGATGTCGTGACTTATGATAATGTCCTGTGAATAATGGCATAATGACCCATTACATTATGTCACGACCCCTGAAGTTCCGTATGTGTGAGTTAACACTCTGAAGTCGTCGTAATATTTCATAACGGCTCGTTATGCGCCGACAGTCTGTAGCAGTTACTCTCCTCACGACCCGTGATAGAGTATCACGACCCATAAGTAGGGCGTCGAATTGGTTTGCACTTCACAAATTATAACTTATGACCCGTCATGTGGCTTCACGATCCATAATGATCTGATCTTCAAGTCGAGCAGCATTTGTTGATGTCGTGATGGTGTGTTGTGCTCCACAAGTTGACAAGTAACGATCCGTAATTCTTCACCATGGCCCGTAATGGGTTCAACTCCGCTCTATTGAGGTCGTGACTTGGCATAACGGCCCATAATGGATGTCATCTATATGTGGTCTCCATGTATCACGGCCGTAATGGATCATCACGACTCATGATAGCTGCTATGACTTGGCTTTTCTTCTCCAAACTTCACTCTTTCTTCGGTGTTGGTCCAAAAGCTATTTCTCTTGCCATATCAACCGCCTTTCTATAATAAAAACACCAAACAAAGGTAGATTCCGAACTTGAAAGAATTATAACAAAATATGGACCAAATAGATGCATGCTATGAAGAATTATCTCAAGAACAGACCTAATGCAGGGCCTAGAAAATGTTAGAATACATGCATAAGGCATCTTTTCGATTCCTTGCAAAATCGGGAAACTCCAAGTCAACAAAGCCCTATGCAACTTGGGAGCCAGCGTCAGCCTGATACCTCTATCCCTCTGCAAGAAACTCAAGGCTGTAGATTTAAAGCCAACTAACATGACTTAACAACTTGCTGACAAGTTTGTTAAATACCCTCAAAGCATCATAGAGGACATACCTATCAAGGTCGGGAAGTTCTACATTCCTACAGACTTCGTGGTCTTGGACATGAAGGAAGATCTCAACACACCTCTGATCTTAGGAAGGCCTTTCTTAGCTACAGCTGGTGCCATCATTAATCTAAAAAATGGAACACTATCTTTCCAAGTGGGGGAGGAAAAGATCGAATTCATCTTGGCCCAAGCAATGAAGTATCCCTCCTACGAAACTATTCATAAGGTCTCAAGCCCTGAAGACGAAGTGATCCGAGAAGTTTCAGCAGTGATCCTCACAAAGGACCCACTCCAAAGAAGCTTGACTCTACCTGATGAACTGTTGGATGATCCTTACTGAACTCTGTTCATGAAGCTCCTCGACTCAGGACAAGAAGATGAGGTCCCACCTATGACACCCTACATAGTAGAAAGTTTGGACCAAGGAGAACTACTAAACTCTTCAAGTACTAAGAAGACACTTCAGGAGGCAGTCAAGAAAAAGATCAAGGCTTACATCACTGGGTCAACTGAAGATCCATTAGAAGAGCTCCAACTTCAACCCCCACCTGACTGACCATAGAGGAAGAAAGTCTAGCCAAGGACTTTAAACATGACACTTTCTGGGAGGCAATCTGGAGTTTTTACTTAACTTAATTTTATTTTTGTAGGAATAAAGCAGCCAACTTGTTCAGTTTGACCCGACCTTTTCAAAGTTCGAGGGTTACCCAGAGCACCTAGGGGGGAGACCCAACCCCTCATGCGACCTCAACCCGAAACCATGAGTTTTTTGGATCAACAACCCACATTCTCCTGCGGCCCATCTAGCCCATCTAACAAAGTCGGCGTCACTCAGGAGGTTTTGAACAATAGTTGGAGTAGCAATTTCAGCTCCCATCACCCCACCCTCCGACATCTGAACCCTAGCAGCCTCTCCCATCTTGAATCAACATTATGGACAGTGTTGAATTTAAGTTTCGGGGAGCAATAGTACGATCTATACTCCTTTACTTTTGTACCATTTGTATATATTTTAGGCATTATTATCGTCTTCGTGTACCCGCCTTGCCCTTGAAAATTTGTCACAACATGCATCCAAATGTCAACCCCTAGCGGCTAAACCTTATCCTCTACATATAGATGCTAGGAACCTGAACTGTGATCATTTTCAAGCCTTGAACTATTTTTTCTTGCACTAAATAGAGAGCATTATGAGCATGTTTAAAACTCACAACCTAGGATTTTTCATTTTCTTGAGCACCTATAAATTCAAATTTTGAAAACTAACTTGGCTCTGAACAAGGATCAAAACTTAGTCAACCTGTCCAAAATTTTTGAAAAAGTCCTGGTCTTAGATCTAGAAGCTTGACCTCTATCTCCTTGGATCTGAAATTTTTTGGCCCTGAAAAGGAAAAAGGTCCATCCCACCTACTTGTGTTATCTACCTGAGCTCAAAAGGTTGTACCTACTCTACTTATCTCTACCCTGAAATTCGAGTATGTGATAAACTTCACACCCTGGGCACGCCACCAGAGTCTTCTCGAAAGAAATGTGTGGGCTAGTGTTGTGGGGAACCCAAACTTGATTACTCCTCTATCCATGACACGAGTATTGCACTGCATCTCAAACACTCAAGCTGAGTATTCTTGGAAGAAAAGTAAGGCCCGTGTTGAGGGGATCAAGTCACACCTTTCTTGCCTAACTAGTGAAACACATGTAGGTTGAGCTGAAAAACGTATAACATGTAAAGAAAAAGATGGGGTGAAAACTAAGTGAGGACTAAGTTAAATATCCAGTTCCTGCAGAGGAAGGACCCTAGGTCTGAGACACACGCTGAACTTAGTAGTTTAATAGGTTGGGGTTAGTTATCGAGCAAGTCCTACTCCTTGGTTTCAGTGATCCCATCTCAGAGTCTTAATATGTTAATAATCTATAAATGGTGCTTGGGGATTTAAAATCTTAGCTATGGTAAATTGATGCATTGTTTATTTTGTGATAGGATTCGAATCCTACTTTTTGATCTTAAATTCTTTAATTTATTTGTTTGAGGACAAACAAAAGTTTAAGTTTGGGGGAATTTGATGACAATAAAAGATATACTAAAAAAGCTGGATCCAACCTCTTAAAAGCTAGCCCGGAGCTCTATTTTTTAAATGTTATTAGCTGATTTATATTCATTTTCCTCATTTTAAATATTCATCATCTTTATATTTAAGTTCTGAGAGAAATCATAGATAACTTCATTATTTTGTGTGCCCTAAAATATTTGAAATTTGAATTCTTTCTTATTCTGTTATAGTTGGGTCTGGAACTAATAGCAAACCCGGAGTTTCAGGCGATATTTTGCGGAGCAAAGGCTTACCTGCCATAATAGCTCAGGGCGAGATTTTATCTTCCATAACAACTCAACTCAATATTTTATCTATCATAACATCTCAGATCTTACCTGCCATAATAACCCATACCAAGATTTTGCCTACCATAACAATCGAGATCTTACCTGCCATAACAGCCATGATCTTACCTATCATAACAGTCTGAGCCGAGATTTTGGAGACAGTTCTGGTTTACTGCCAGCCTCGAGATGTAGAACACCGAAGAGGGGAGGAGGAGTGACATTGTCGAACTCTAGTTTTCCTTTTTGTACTCAGTTTTTATTCCGGCAAGGAATGATGTTGCAAAGGATATTTTGAACTTGTATCTGTTAGCCCCAATATGTACGGCTAGACTCTTATCGCCGAAATCTTGGGGGAACCTCTATTTCTTATCAAATCTACTCTAATATTTTATGTTTTCATTTCCATATCGCCTACTTCATCTCGTGCTATGAGTTTTGATTTGTGGTTTGGGTTTTGTGTTTTCTTATTGTTTGCTTAATTCTTCCCAAATGCATACTATCCACAAGGGCCATATAGTGTTGCCACCTTCACACAGTGAGCTGAGAGGCTAGTGATGAAGTTTGGGGGAAAGTTAGTCCGGGGTATACCTTTTAGACAGGGATAAGGTGAGAGTTGGCCCCTACCTCCGGAGTTTAACCCAGAGCAAGCAGCAACCATCTTGAATTGATTTATAAATTTGGATAGAGATGAGAATCGAGTAATGACCTTGACCTCGAGAAAGACTTGATAGGTAATTTGGGGAACTAATTTCTTAGTCTGCCGCGAGCATACGCCATGAGAGTGGGGGCTTGCTGATTAGGTGACCGCCATGACAGCGGGGTTATACTCCAACTTGAGAGAATACTCTAGTTGAACCCTTAGGTCCCTCTAGGAAAAGAGGTCAGTGCATGCTGAGAGACGGTACCCCTCTGGAACTTGGGTGTCAAGATTTAATTCTTTTATCGAGACTTAAGATAGTGAGCTCTTCTCCCTGAGAGAGAGAGAGTGACTATGACCATATTACATTTGGTCAATCCTTGATCCTTCACCGTGAGAGAGAAAAGGTAAAGGGTAGAGCAACCACCACGAGAGCGGGATTGCCTTGACCCGTAGTATAAGGGCATGGGTGACTTTTTAGATATTCACGTCAAAGAGCGGATGGATGAGATTCAGAGGTGAACCCAAGGTTCTGGTGTCCTCCCAAAGTTATATTTATCTTTTCTTAATTTATACATTTTTTATTTTAAAATCCAAAAAACTTATTTCTACTTTCAACTGATTATCCCCTCACATATTCCGAGGTTGGTCTTGAATCTCTAGTGTCAAGCCTCAACCCAAGCTTGCTTGAGGAAAAGTGGGAGCAGAGGCGTGAAAACAAAGTTTCCCTGTGAATCGATACCTTAAGGCCTCGTTTGGATGCGGGAACTAGGGTCAGAACCAGCCCTAGTTCCTGTTGGTTCTGGCAAACACGACGGAAAAAATTTATGGGCCCCACCCGAACCAAAGTTTCGGTCAATGCAGATAGTCCCACCGAGTCCGCTGGTTTTAGTTCTTGCCACTAGCAAGAACTCGCTAGTTCTCATGTGTGAGGCCGAACTTTTGCATTAATGACAGTCCACCAAACTTATCTCCTCGTAACCCACGCTCATCTTCATCTTCTCCGTGCTCTTTCTTTTCTCCCTTCTCGTGTGTGAGGCCGAACTTTGCCGATGGTCATCTCTTCTCCTTGCTGAAGCGGCGTTCCAGGCAGTCATTTCTTTCTCCCCTCTGCGCTAGGTTTCTCCGCTCGTCGCCCATCGTTTCATCCGTATTTTGTGTGTTCTTTTGCGCTAGGGATTATGTTTATGTTTCTATTTCTTTTGCGCTAGGTTTCTCCGCTCATCGTTTCGTCCGTCCTTCCATCGACGACGCCGAGAAGATCTTCCCTTCCGAAGTCGGGCAGCATCGGTCATCTTCATGCAAGTATTTTGCACAACTATTTTTTTCCCTTTTTTTACTATGTTTTCATTATTTTTGCCCTATATAACATATTTTGAATGATTTTTCTTGAATCTAGTATTTTATTTGTTTTGTAAACTTTTGCCCTAAATTTTTATCTATTGTTGGATGAATCTCGCCAAAATGTTTTCCCCTAATTTTTTTACGACATTTTTTTATCTAGGGTTACAATTTCTCTATCAATTTCTCCACAATTTCGGATGCATCCATTGATCCCCTTCGCAGTGCTTAATTTATGTCAAAGTGTCATTCCATATTGCGATTTGATTATGATTTGTTCAATTTATATACTACATGCTCTAATTGAAGGATCATTACCGGTGACATGCTACAAATTGCTCTAACTGAAGGTCCGATATTATGGTAATAGATGTACATGATCATTTGCTTCATTTACTGGTGACATGCTACCAATTGCAGGTTAATTGCAATAAAAAGATTATTATATGTGGATGATAACTTATCTTCATATACTCTCGACTGAGTTAGCACTATTTAGCTTGATTTTGCATTTTATATGATATTGAGAAATGCTAAATCTCATGAATTATGCATTTTATTTGTTGATTAGTATGCTCCTCTCTATGTAAAATGTTAAATTGTCCAATGTAGGTCCTCTATTTGGCAATATTGTATTGTCCAATATAGGTTATCCGTTATAAGCTTTTGCCTTTTTAATTGTGTTGTATTGTCCAATGTAGCAATGACATCGAAAAAAGGTAAAGAAAAGATGGTTCCCTCCACTGAAAAAACAAGGTCAACTCCATGGTCAGCTACTATGGATGAGGTTTTCGTTGGATTAATGATGCAAGAACATGTCGATGGATACTACAACAACAACTTGTTCCATCCAGAAGCATGGAAAAGAATGACAAATAAATTTAATGACCAAACAGGAGAAAAAAATGAGTGTCGATCATATGAAGAATCATCTAAAAGTTATGAAAAGAAATTTTGATAGATTTAAAAGTCTACCTAAGAGAAGTGGTTGGATTTGGGACGCTGAAAATTGTGTACCAATAACCCCGAAAGAAGCAATGTGGGATGAGGTGATAGTGATGAGTTATCATTTCATGTGAATTTACGTGTCGATATTAATTTTCTAAGTTGTCAAACTAACTTGTATTTACATATCTAACAAGTAAATAAGGACTACAGTAAGATCTGAAATAAATCTTTTCATCACTATGATGATTTCGTGTTCTTATTTGCTAAGAACATTGCCATCAGGAAGGCAACATGCACTAGTAAAAGACCTATACCTGTAGAGGACGAGGGTAGTTCTGATGATAATATAAATATTATAGACATGACCAATGTTGACCATATTGCTGCCCATGTTAACAGTAATCCCATGTCTGACCATGCTATGAGAGATTTAGAAAATGATAACCCATCACTTAATATCCTTGTTGAGGATGAAGATCAAACTACACCGATGTCTCATAGAACCACATCATCAGGGAATAGAAATACGTCAAATTCCACCACTACAACATCACGAAAAAAGAAGGTTAACAATGAGTTGGATCCGACAGCATTTGAACTTGCAAAGAAGAAACTTAATTGCTTGAGGAAATGCTTGAACGAGAAAAGAGAAAAAAACCATATACTGTCGATGAGTGTTGGGCCAAATTAGAGGAAAAGTTACCAAAACTTTCTCCCAAAATTCGTTTGGCAGTTGCTGAGGTATTCAAGAATGACAATGAACTTTGGACATTTATGAAATGTGATGATAGAATGTTAGAAGGTTGGCTAAATAGGCGAGTTGCGGAGTACTATCGTCTTCGTATGCCTCCAAGTACGAGATTTAATTCTATCTCAGACCAAGGGCGTTCATTTGGAGTAACACCGATGAGCTCGAATGCTGGTTTTGGAACTAACTTCACTTTTGTCACCACCCCGATCATCTTCAGTGGCCATAGCTCCTTTGCTCCAACCTTTGGCGTCCCAACAGGAGTCTTACCAAATACGGAAACCTTTCCTTCTAGTACAATGGACAAGGTTTACACTTCTCAAGCAAGTTAAATGTAAGACCCACCAATCAAACAAGTACTCTTCCTTCTCGTCACTTTATTTCACCTAGATTGACTGATGCCGAGCCATCTTCTGAGGACAACGAGTAGGTTGAGTGACGGTGTCGAATTTCTACTGTACTTTTGTTTGCACCATAGTGCACATTGTTGTACTTTTGCTGCCTAACATGTTGTGTACTATTAAGTTGATACTGCTACTAAACTTTTGCATGGACATGTGTAATAGTAAGTTATGTACTTGGATTTGCATCGTATGTGTAATGCTAACTCTTCTATGTAACTGTTCATTTTGGAAAGACTTCTATAAATCTATGTTAGGCATTTGGTATGTTCTTTTTAATGTACATTCTATCTTGATCATAAATGGAAAGTGAACAATTATTGCAATTACTTATCGAGGATGATATATGTGAGGAGGATGCACTCATTTTTCATAACACGTATTACAATCCCATTTGTAAAATTCCTTGTCAGGCTCGTCCTTTGACCGGAGAAGAAAAGGTTCGTGAAATCTTAGCTGGACATTCGACTAGAGGTTACGAGCATTTTTGACTTCACAATACTATGTTTTTGAAGTTAGAAGAATTACTCGTGTCAAGAGGACTACTTAGGAGCACCAATCATATTAGTGCTCGTGAACATTTGGCAATTTTCATGTTCACCGTTGGTCATGCAGAATCAAATAGACATTGCCAAGAAAAGTTCCAACATTTCGGCGAGACAATCTCCAGACATTTCAACACTGTAGTGAAAGCTATGTGTTCATTAAGCAACGAGTTTATTCAACAACCTAATGCAAGTGTAGGTATTCATCCCCATGTGCGTGGACAACGTAAATTCTTTCCATACTTTGCGGTAAGATTTTGCACCATCTTTTGTACACTTTATACATGTAAATATCTCACTAATGTACTTATTGTATTTATGAAAATAGAATGTGATTGGTGTTGTCGATGGAACACACATTCCAACTCATATAAACAAGTCGGAGCAAGTTCCTTTTCGAATCGCAAGGGGTTTCTTTCGCAAAATGTCATGCCACAACATCATTCGACCACACATTTCTTTTTGTTTGTGCTGAGTGGGAAGGCTCAGCAGGCGATATGAAAGTATTGAAATGGTGTCTCGAAAATAAAGAATTTGAAGTACCTGAAGGTACAAATTGGTGTAGGTTTAATAGTTTAGATTTGTATCCCTTTGTTATTTTCCAATGATTTTAATATTGCACATCATTTGTACGTAGGTAAATACTATCTTGTGGACTCAGGTTACGTCAACATTGATAAGTTTCTAGCCCCTTATTGAGGTGGCAGATATCACTTAGGCACGTTCACCGACAACACACCTGCTGGGAGGTACCGGAATGCGAAGGATATTTATAATCATAGGCATGCTCAATTACGGAATTGTGTTGAGAAGTCTTTTGGCATTTTAAAGAATAGATTTCATATGCTTCGTTTTTCAATTTTTTATCCTTTCAAGACCCAAAAATTTATTGTCATAGCATGTTCTGTCATACACAACTTTATTAGGCGATATCAAGGAGATGACCTCTACTTTAACATGACCATTAGGCCCGATCCGCGAAAATTACGAGCGGATGATTTGATGCCATCAACTTCGCCTAACAATGATGAGAAGTCACGAGGATCACATCTTCGTGATAGCATTGCTTGTAGGATTTAGAATGATCATCGGTATAATAGTAAGATATTTGTATAAGTGTATGCATTTAATTGTTTTTGCTTATATTCATTACCTACTTTTGTCAAGTTCTATTGCATACTTGTATTATTATAGAAGTTGATGATAATAAAGATATAATAGAATGACTGCTAAATATATATTGTATGTGTTCCATTATAATATGTGCCACACAATCAGCCATTTGTGCTTTATTAGTCGGTCTTGTTAATATTTCACAGTTTAATTGTGATAGGACAGTTCAGCCGGATGTCTACGTATGAGTATGACAAGTTACCCCATGTGTGTGACCACAATTTTATTTTTACTATCTATTGTTTTTATTAAATCTTAACGAAATTTTTTTAGGAGTAACTTACATATTCTAAACATTTCTAACCAAGAAATTTAATCGAATTAGGTTTGTTTGTATGTACAAATGATTTAAATATAGTTAAAATAAATGATGATTAACGACTAAAAATTAAAAAAATAAATAATTTATAAGTGTTTAATAAATGCAAATTCGAGTTGATCGATAAATATAAATAATCTATTTAAATAGTTTACAATATTACATATATACTAAATTATATAACTTTTTTATTTTAACTATTTTAATATTAATAAATAATAATAAAAAAATAGTTAATCAAATGATTTATAAATTAATAAAATAATAATAATAAAAATAGTATAAAAGAATAAGTATATTTATACAAATAGTAAATAATAATAAAATATTTTAAAAAAATTAGATAATAAATTTCAATGTTAATTTTTAAAACGTGAGGTTCAATAGTTTATTATTATTAAATATTTAATTAGTGTGTTGATTTAGTCAACATAAAAATATTGCCCAAGAATACGAAAGTGTAAAGAAAATTACTTTTTTTTTTGCTATTTGATCCGTTAGCCGGTTAAAAATGAAAATGTAACTCTGAATCAATTGAATCCAAAAGTATTAACTTTTAAAGACCTACCAATATTTAAACTTACAATTTTATGAGAACTTTAATTTTGATACTAAAGCATTATTATTTTCATCATTAATTCATAGGGATGTTCACGGGTCGAGTTTGATCCGATCCGAACTCAAATCCGATCCAACCCCGATTGATTTTGTTCGAATTAAGTTGTGTTAGATTGATAACAAAGTAGTCATCGAATCCTATCCAATCTGACCTTTATTAGATTGGATTGGATCGAATCGGATCATCGGTTTATCCAATTAAATTTTTTACATATTTTTAATTATTTTTTTATAATACTTAACATCAATTATATTTTAAAAAATAAAGAAATGTATTTTTTTAATGTTTTATAATGATTTAAAGGATATAAATTATTAAATTTTGTAACATCTTTTAATTTTAAAGTAATATAAATTTTTATTAAGAATAAATTAGTTTAAATTCAATAAAAAATATATAAAAGTTCGGGTCATCGGGTTGAGTCGAGTTCGAAAAATTATAATTCGTACCCGACCCGTCGGTGATCGGTTATGGTCGGGTCGGTTCGGCCAATAATCCGATCCGATCCAATTAAAATTGAGTCGATTTGAATCGTCGAATTCATCGGATCGATCTAACCCGATGAACATCCTAATAAATTAATAATTCATATCATCAAATGTGGAAGTGAGTCTCAAACCATTAATAAATCCTATTTTTGAGATTTGGAGTACCTTGTTCTCCTTCCAGCAAAAAACTACTTGGAAAGGAACCTTTTTTATTTTATTTGACTCCCCGCCCCCTTCTTAAGTACCTCTGCACTGTGACCCCTCCGAGACGACGACAACAACAACAATGGCGGGCGGGGAGTGCAATGGCCAAGCACGCATCACCAGCACCATGAACAAGGCGTTCGACCTCCTCGTGAAGGTCTTGTTTCCTGCACTCCTCCTCGTGGCCTTCTTGTGCCTCTTCCTCTTCCGGTTCTCCTCCGGCAGTTCCTCGTCCGGTGAGAAAGGTCAGAAAACTTTACGGAAAAGCTCTTTTAGTTCACTGCAATGACAGAATTTATTTGTAGTTAAAAAAATCAGCACTTGTATATGGATACAAGCCTTCTTAATTTCTCACACTTTTGTTTAGGGCACTAACTAAAGCATTAACTAGTATATTTATATCGCATTTAACCTAATTGCCTAGTTATGGTTGTAAACTACTTCAACGCCTTTTTTTCTGTTCGCTGCATTTATTTAGCTTTGCATATCAATAATTTTGTTCCTGATGCATGAATTGGTTCGTTTGGTAAGCGTCCCACTTGCAATTGTTCTGTGTAGGAGCAACACTTTGGGCCTAAATTAGTATGATCTCTGTATAATTCCTTTTGCCCTAGTTGTGCTCATACTATTCTCCCTTTGTTTGTTTGTAGCACTTGTACATATTTTTTGGTCCTTTTGTTTGTGAATCCTTTTTTAAAATGCTAGTCTGTAAAAAGCATTTTACCCAAGTCTTTTTGCATGGTTTTATATTCTTTTCCTCATTTTCAATCTATCTTAACCATTAATATGCTAAATTTTTCCTCGGAAAAAAGTCCTCTCAAGCATATAGTAATTGCACAATTCTGTTATTATCTCATTATCCTGGAATATGATATCTAATACATAACTTTTGTTTCGTTGACTCCTTAATTAAACTGCATCGTCAAGAAAAATCTATCTGAGATTTTTGTGATAGAATTTCTATGTCAATTCTGAAAAGGAGGCCATAACACAAGTTGGAACATAATTTATTAGGGTACATGAAAAAATTGCTGCTATATAAATAACCATGTCGACTAGCAAGTAATGATTTGCTACTCAGCATTGTTATTCCGCAAAGCGCGTATTAACTAACTGAACACTTTTCAAATCAAGGTGAACGAATTCTGATAACAGAAGGGTGTGATTTATTTTCTGGGGAGTGGATTCCAGACACTTCAGGTCCAGCTTACACCAATGCAAGCTGCAGTTACATATCTAATGATCAAAACTGTATAAGGAATGGCAGGCCTGATATGGGGTATCTTTACTGGAGATGGAAACCACATGGCTGTGACTTTCCACGCCTTAATGCCGGTAAATTCTTAGATGCAATGCAAGACAGGTCCTTAGTATTTGTTGGTGATTCGATACTGCGTAACCAGATGGACTCACTGCTTTGCCTTATATCGGAGGTAAGGAGTACTTTCTGTTCATTTCTTTTATGATGTTATAAAACTAGCAGAACCTAGTGAATAGTTCTCAATCAATTGTTCTAATGCACTCTTATTACTCAGAAGGAAGAAGCTCAACTGGTCTACATTGATGCAAAGTATCAATCCAAGACATGGTATCTCCCCTTGCACAACATCACCCTTGGATTGATTTGGGCTCCGTTTTTGGTGAACTCTACTGAGAGTCACTCCAGTTCCGATCTCCAGATCTGGCTTGATGCCCTGGACACGAATTGGATTAGTCAATACCACAAGTATGACTACGTATTCCTTTCTGGTGGGCAGTGGTTTCAAGCAGACCATATTCTGGGAAAATAACACCATAATTGGCTGCCACAACTGCGCTGGAATGAACCTTAATGAACTGGGTATGGACTACTCATACCGCAAAGCTCTTCAGCTGGTCCTCCAATTCGTGGCCGCATCAGATCACAAGCCTCTTGTTATCTTAAGAACCTGGTCTCCTGACCACTTTGAGCATGGAAAATGGTACAGCCAAGGGATCTGCAACCGGACACAACCCTTCAAAGAAGGTGAGTATGTAATCAATCCAATGGACACAATAATGAGAGGTGTTGAGCTACAGGAATTCAGGAAAGGGTTGCAGAGTGGACTTCGTATGAAGCTGCTGGATACTTACAATCTCTCACTGCTGAGGCCAGATGGACATCCAGGACCTTACAGGAGGTTCCATCCAGACATTAGCAAGATGCCTCAGAATGACTGCCTGCACTGGTGCGTACCTGGTCCAATAGACACTTGGAACGATTTGCTTGCGGATATCCTGCTGAGTGAAGAACACATCAGACGCAGTAATCCTTATTTGACCATGGCTCAAATCTCATAGATCTGATAATTGAAGAGAATTGACTGATTGTGTCTGTTCATAAGTGGTGGTACATGAAGTGTTCTGGGTATTATTTGGTATGAATGGATGTACAAACTACATAAGATTGTTATAGAAGTTTCTCGTCTTTCTTCCTAGTATCATGTATTGATTATAGGGGTCACTGAACCTCTAACTGAAAAACAACTTCAGTCGTGTATGTGTCATATACTATAAAAAGCATTTCAATATTATGATTTTCTTCTCTAATGGTTTTTCACTATTTAGGTGAAAAACCTTGCTTGCCTTGGCGAAGCATTTTCACAATGGTTGAGTATAGGAATTTTCACTGGACCCAATTGGATGGCCTCGATGAATATGACGATCTAAACCGACCCAATTTTAATTGGATCAAATTAAATTCTTTTATCGGATCAAACTCGACCATACCATATCTCTAATGGGTTGTCATTGTTCATCTTTTATTAAAATTGAACACGTTTAGCGTAGGTTAAAATTTTAAATTATTTTAAAATTAAAATAAAATATATTATAACTTTAAAAGATATTTCAAATATTTGAAAAAATGTAATTCTTATTTTTAAAATAATATAATTGATATTAAATATTGCAGAAAATAATGATAAAGAAGGAAAAAAATCGAATAATCCGACGACCCAATCCAATCCATTCGAATCGAATTTAATTATCCATTTTTATTAATCCGACTATCAAAATTGATCAAATCAATCCATAAATACCTTGAATGGGATGCTTATGTCTTCTTAATAGATGAAATTTTTTTTGGTTGCCTCACAGTATCCGGGGCTACTAGCATCCGACTAATCTGTGTCGCCTCGGGTCGAACACTGGCTTGGTGGATGAGGTTTTCAATAAGGAATTACTGTATCTAGGATGCTCAAACTCAAGACCTCCTTTAAGTGGGGAGGAGCTCCTTACCACTCGACCCCTACCCTATTGGTTAAGAGATGAAATTTAGATCATGGGTCTACATCTCATATACTACTTGATAAAAATCTACAATCATATAGAATCTTTATGTAGTAATAAAAAAATCGTACCAGCAAGGAGAGAATTCAAATATTAAATTTAAGATGAGATTACTATTATCTAAGCTAGGATTAACGATGAGAAGAGTGATTATAAGGTGCATGAATTAAATCTAAACAATGTTACGAATAAATAGAACATCGAAACATACAATTTTCTCAACACATAAAATATGCCCTAGGATTGAATTCATTTAAGAATTGTCGAATGATTTCTTAACAATAATGTTGTTGTGCTTCTTAATTATTCATGCATTTCTTTTTCAAGATAATGCAATTTTAGTTAACCCGACAAACATAAATTCTCATGTCATGCTTTATTGATTTAATTGCATAAAGATCAAAACAACAAATAAATCCTACAAATGATGCATATCTAGGGCATGTATTTATAGTTCACTAAACAAAACTACCAGTCAACGATATTGTTTTCATCAATTGTTAACCTAGATCGATCCGAAGGGGTATCTAATCATAATCATAACTAAGAAATACGAATCACCAAGTGAAAAACTCGAATCACATGAATGTTTAAAAATCAAATCAATCAAAATTCCTAAATTTCATCTAACCCTAGGCCATGAATGATCTAGCAACTCATCATAAGAAACCAATATCATAGATTCCGTCATGAAAACGAAATTGATCATTATAAAAAATCCAAGAGTGGAAATATATTAGATATTACAAAATAGTTACAAATCTACAAGAGTGTTGTACTGTCTAGATCTATCTCCTATCATCCCGTGTTTTCCACCTCCTCGAGCTAATATTTCCTCTCCCTTTTTATATCTCAACCCTTAGGGCTTTACCCCCATTGCAAATGACTAAAATACCCTTAAAAAATCCAAACGATGATATTATAGCTAAGTCAATATGGGCGTCAACAGGGGAGATACGAGCATATCACTCAGTCGTATTGAGGGGTCTTCAAGTTGATAGAACCCCTATCGGTTGGTACGGTCGAGGCAAAATCTCCTCGTCTTAACAATATGGTCGTATCTCAAGTTGATAGAAATCACCTCTTTTTCTATGTTCTTTTTTTTTAATTCTCATTTTACTTTATTTTCTATTTTTTATCTATCATATTTTCTAACTTTTTATTTTTATTTCTCTCTCCTCTCATATTTTCTATATCTTTCTTATCTCATTTTATTCTTATTTATATATTTCTATCACCTCATTTTCTCTTTATTATACTTTTATATGTTTATCTCTCCCAACTCTCCTCATTCTCTTTCTGTTTCGCTCTCCTTTGCTCTCACAACCTTGTCACTTCTCTCATATATTTCTCCTGAACTTTCACTTCCTTCCTCTTAATTTTCTCTCTATTACGTATTTTCTTTCTTCATATTTTTTTCTTTCACTGCTTTTCTCTCTCAACTTTCATCTTTTTCTCTTAAATCTTTTCTCTAATTCTCCTCTCTTTCTCTCTCTCTACTAAAATTTTTGTTGTTTCTTAAATGTTTCTCTGTTTCTCTCCTAAACTCCCCTCACTTTCTCTCTCCTCTACTTTCATTTCTTTCTTTCCTTAAAATTTTCTCTCTTTTCTATACTCTCCTATATTTCTCTCTCGTGAATTCTTCTCTCTTCTACTCTTCTATCTTTCTCTCTTCTAAACAATCCTATCTCTCTCTATGTACTATTCTCTTATTTGATTTTATTTATTTTTTATTTTCATATTTTCTCTCATTTTCTATCTTCTCTTTACTCTACTATCTCATTTATTTTTAAGTGGATAAATAAATAAAAATATTATGAGAGAAAAAAGTAAGAATATATAAAAGAGAAACATTAAGAAAGAGAGAGTATAAATGATGAGAGAAAGATATGTGATGAAAAAGAGTATAAAGAACAGAGATATATGAGAGAGAAGTGAGGAGAGATAAAGGAGAGAAATTTAAGAAATATAATAGTGATTAAAGATAGGAGGGAGAAAGTAAACAGATATAGGAGAGAGAAAATGAAAAATATGAGAGAAATAGAGTAGGCGTAGATAGAGAAAATAAGTGAAGAGAAAAAAAATGTGGGAGAACAAAGAAAGAATGAAAGGAGAGAGAAAGAATACAAAAAGAGAGGACAGATAACTAAATAATAAAAAAAAGAGAAATAAATGTGAGAGAAAGATGGGAAATTAAAGAAAAAAAATAGAAATATAGTAACTAAGAGGCTAATTTTTTTTTAGTTTAATTAACTTTTCCGCACGTTGTTTTCACATTTGTACTGAAACAAACTATAATTTAGTCTAACTCATCTTCGAATAATGTTGGTTACGATAAAAAAAAAGTTCCAAATTTTACTAAAACTTTTATTTCTTTTAAGGCTTAATTTTGTTTTCCTCCCTTAATTTCTACATATATTTCATTTTACCTCTTAATATATAATATTATCCATTTATCTTTCCGAACTTTACAAACACTTTGACTTAATCTTAAATATTTGAAATTTATTTATTCCTTACTCTTATTTAATTTTAAATATTAAAAAAATGAGACGGTTAAATAATGAGATGGAACTAAATGCAATTTATTTTTAAAATTTTTAATAATAAATAGTTAAATCAAATAAGGATAAAAGCACAAAAATAAATAAATGCCAAGTGTTTTAAATTATGTGAAAATATTTGAAAAGTTGAAGGAAAGTAAATTGTTAATATTAAGCTTTATGACACGAAATAAATATAACCTTCCTTCGACGGCGTTGCAATAACCATTTACGTATATGGACCTACTAAGCCTTACTATAAACAAAGCAAGTCTTTAACACTTAATAAACATAATATAGCATCATCCATGTAATAATAAGAAGCATGACAATGAAAATATAATTAAATTCATAAGCATGTAATATTTTGCTACGCAAGGGCATAATCAAAGGCCATCACATAAAAGGCCCATAGCATCATCGAGTCGCAGGCTCATTTGATTCATAATATAAGAAGATAAACTCATTAGACACAACACCTAATGACTTAGACAAAGTCTATAAGACCTAGACACATCCATATACAACTATAGTCACTATGAGAAATGATGTGGTTTAAATACATTAGCAAATGCACTAGTCGTTCAAGTAATATAATGAAAGAGTAAGGATGTCGAACCCATGAGAACTAATGTAACCTAGACTTGTCTATATCCAGAAGTAGTAGAGAAAATTTTAATTTAATTTTTAATGTAGAAAACAAAAGAAAAGATAAAATTCCAGAGATGAGGTCAGATGAGATCAAATCAAATTAAGTTGAAAGATTTAGGACTCTACTCACCGCTAATCAAATTGAATTAGAATTATTCATAATGATGAACTAAGAATTGCCTGAAGTATAATCCTCTAAACCGGTGTAATCAACTATCTCAACTTCAGATTAACCGAGACATTCAAATGAATTCACCCTAAACTAATCTAAACCTAAGATGCTTTAATGTTTCAATTCTTAAGCTATTGACCGCTTAAACAAGTCCAATCAATATGCCACACAACCTAGAATTTCCTGCGAGTAATTAGATTGAGATATGCAATGTTATGACTTTAAATTCAAAGATTAATCCTCTTTACATATCAAACCACAAATTCTATCATACTAAACAGTCAATAAGAGAAATTCATGATCTTCATAGAGAAAGAACAACATTAAGGACAACATGCTTATTAAAAAGGAACAACTCATGAATTATCCAATTCTGAAATAGGATTCACAAACTCCCTAATACAAATAACTAAACAAAGGAATGTTTTAGTTGATTCTACAGCTAGACACGAAAGACGTTCATTCATGGCCGAGTACAACCAGATCAAACTCACCGAAAAAGATCAGCCCCACCTAAGTTAGCCAAGACCTCATTCATCACTACTATTATAAAGGACGGGGGGCCGGCTATCTTCCATGATCAACTGGGACATCTTGTAGAAAAAACTTTTGTCCTCGTCGACATAAAAATCCGCAAGCCCCACATTTGGAAAAGATTGAAGAACGGTTGTAGCAGTACAAGCTACGACTTCACACACAAAAGTGTGTTTTCGGCCAGAAAAGGACTCTACTTAAGGGTTCATCGTCAGTAAACGAAGCATAGAAGCATTTCTCGTGAAAATACGTGCCATCATAAAACATGCCTCTTGTCGACATAAAAATCCGCAAGCCCCACATTTGGAAAAGATTGAAGAACGGTTGTAGCAGTACAAGCTACGACTTCACACACAAAAGTGTGTTTTCGGCCAGAAAAGGACTCTACTTAAGGGTTCATCGTCAGTAAACGAAGCATAGAAGCATTTCTCGTGAAAATACGTGCCATCATAAAACATGCCTCTTCCTTGCAACATTAAGGAGAAAAATAATTCTTCCAAAATAAAGAAAACAAACTCTTAAGTCTCAATAGTAGATCTTCAAGTCTTGCTCTTCTTTGTCTCAGAAAATATGAATTCTAGCTCCAGGCTTCGAATAGATCTCTATGGCTTCTTCTCTTCAATTTCATCTCTCTATTCTTTGTATCTTTATGATCTGAATATATCTCCCATGTCTATTGCATTTCTCCTTTTTATACCCTTTAGATTAAGGTTTCATAGGAATCTACAGTGATCTCCTCATCTCAATCAATGACTGTGATAGAATCCCTTAAAAACCTGATCTTCCAAATCTTCGAAAACATCTCCCCATCAAATATCTAGTCCTGGATCGAATAGAAGTCTTCCCGGCCATCGAATCTTATCAAGTCTTCGAAGATATAAACTTGCAGTAATTCCTCACGGCTTGCAATGAAATCTAACGGCACGTAATAGTGTGATTCTTCATCTAGTCTTCGATCTTCATGGCCCATGATAACTTCTCATGGCCCGTAACTCGTGTGCAGGTCGGATCTTCCGAGGCGACTTCATCTACTTATGGCCCATGATGGTACATCACGGCCCATAACGTTTGTCCTGTAGCTGGTGATCGCTTCAGCAAACATTGTGATATCATGATTACGCCTCGTGATATGGTAGGTAACGGCCGTAACATATTGAATTTTTGGGTTGGGAGCTTCAGCGAAAGTTGTAATATCTCCATCACGGTCGTTATCTTCTTTATTACGGCCCGTGATTGCCTGTCACGACCCATAACAACTAGGCTGAACTTGCATTCTCTGCTGGATAGGTCGTGATGATGTGTAATGGTTCGTGACGGCTGAATTGTTTCTTTTATACCTTCATCACGGCCCGTAATGACTTGTCTCAGCCCGTGATGAATGTTGAATGTTGTAATCTCCTCCATAAATGTGCTCTTTTGTTCGTTGATCCCAGCCCTTAACCTCTTCAGTTGATTTTCTACAAAATAGTCACCAACAAAAGTAGAATCATGACTCAAAACAATATGAACAAATAAAGAATAAAATAGATGCATGCAATACCAAAATGACTCAAAATTACGCCTAATGCAGATCCTGAAATATGTTATAAAATGCATGCATCAAATATCCCCAAGCTTAAGATCTTGCTTGTCCTCAAGCAAGCACAAAGGAAGACTCAAGACAATTCCATTATAATCTACATCCTTTAAGATCAATACTTTTCTCCTACCACCCTCTTACATGTGCATCTCAAGAGCTTATCACCTTTACCCGAGTCAGGCAATATAGAATTTTTGAATCTTTAACATATTTAAACAGTCTTAATCTCAGCCTTATGCAAAAGAAAATAAAGTCTATCAAGCAAGAGCATTAATATGAATATGCAAGTATCAAGTAGGCTTATACTTTTTTTTAGTAATCAATTTTGTATGCAAGTTCTCTCATCTACACATAGGATTTCACAAGAAAGTCCATGTAACAAGCTTTCAACCGATGGATCCCAGATCAGATGGCCTTAGGTCATCAGGATTAAAGAGTCCCCTATGGGGTATACTCGCTCGAACATTCACAGGTTCTGTGTAAAGAGTTGAAATAGAGAGAAATCAAGTTGATACTTAAGTAATTCTTCATATTGCACATTGTGATCCGTGTAGCAGGCTTTCAACTGATGACTCCTAAGCCATATGACCTTAAGGAAACAAGTGTTAAGGAACCCCTCGAGCTTACTTACCCGAACTCACCAAGGTTTCAAAGACTACGTAAAGCATCAAATTGCTCCTCTGAATTTTTTTTTCAAATATTCAATTTTCACATAATGCTAACTTTTTTTACAAACTTTTTCAACCGACATTTTCATCTTTCGATAAGCCCACAAGATACTTATATGTACAATAAAAATGCTATTACTCTAAAGGCCAAAGAAATAAGAATATAAAATGCTGAGCAAGACTATCGTCTAAAAATTCATAATTCTATGTGACAAGACTCAAGTTTCAGTATTGAAGTCTCAAGTGATAAACAATAAATAGAGTAGCAATTGAAGTTCATAGATCTACGAGATGTCCTTGAGTTTGAAAAGAGAGACAATAAGATGTTAGCAAATGATAATCGTGTATGCGTCGGACCATAATCACAGATGTTCGTAGATGTCGTCCTGCATAGATGTTAGATTGAAATACATAGCAGAGAAATAAGTTACCAGAAACCTTGGACGATCCTGAGATGGTTGATTTCGCTAGAGGGTTATGGAGTCGGTATACTGGTCACGACCCGTTACAGGTGGTTACGGGCCGTTAAGGATTGAATTCTGGGGCGTGATGAGTTGTAACGGTCAAGGCAGGAGCATCAAATTCTGAAATAGCAAAATGTAACAAGTCATTAAATGAGATAACGACTCGTGAGATGATGTTTTGCGATGCGTGAAGACAGTTACGGGGCGTGAAGGTTGTTTCGAGGCATGACGGTGGGACATTGAGATGAGATTCAAGTTCATCACGACCTGTTACAAGTTGTAATGACTCGTAAGTCGAGTAAAAGCAGTGTAGCTGATATGAACATGGTGACCTACGGGCCGTGATAGTTTCTTACCGGGTGCAACTTTGGGTATCACATCCCGTAATCAGGTGTCACGACCCATGACATAGAAAAAGGAAGGTTTCAAAGTACAAAATGTGACAAGGCAACTAGATGCCTAATTGAATTGACCGGAACTAGGATGAGGAATGACACTTGTTGATGGAGATGCTTGCTTGCGTTGAAGGGTTCTTCAATGTTCTCTCGGCGATGAATTTGATAGTTCTCCTTTATGTTCGGAATTGTCTCCTTTCTTGTCCTAAGGACCTTGTCACAATAAAGCTTGAAGAAATTGTGTGAGTATGTAAACAAATTGACCTAACTAAGACCTAATGAAACTAATAAGAAAAGTTAGAGAATTGTATTGCCTCCCAACAAGCGTCCTTATTTAACGTCGTAGACTCGATGCCTCCAGTTGATGTTCACGATTGAAAATGAGAAAAATTGCGAGCGATGATGCACCAATTGTCTCTAGCCTTTGGTAACCTTCTGTAGTGAGTTTTGCTTTGCCCTTATTTTGAGTTTTCAATTTCTCTTGTAGCTGATTTGGATTTGGGTTTTTTGGTCGCCATTGTTTGGATGAACTTGGTGCATCTGATCTTGATGGTGTTGGTGATGATAATGCAGATGGTGTCACTCTCTCCTCATGAGGTGGTGAGTGAATAGGAGATGTAACTGTAGAAACTGTTGGAGTTTCCAAAAGCGAGCTCCTCCTTTGGACTTTTCCATCCACCATGATATATTTGCTTATTTTCTTCACTCTCCACTGAGTAGTCCATCTCCTCTAATGATAGTATCTTCTAGGTCTCCACATTCTGTGATAAAAGTTTTGTTGGTGGCATGGACAAATAACAATAGGTGGTCCTTCAGCAGCTTCTTGAGATTCAACAATTTGAGAAGACAACTGCGCAACTTGCTTCTCTAGTGCTTGAAATTTTGTCTCCATGGATTCAAATTTGAGTGGAAATTCCCCTGGCTTGGGAGAAGAAAAAATCACGAAGTACTTTGTTGTGGTTATGTAGTTGAATCAATTGGGCCTCCAAGTTGTTGATCAGTTGGTCTTGTTGGGTAAATTTGTGCTGAATTGTTGATACAACTTGACCAAGCATGTCCTCCAACTTGACCCTTGACTGTATTGATGATTTGAGGACGCCACATGTCTTTGTATTATGTCCTTTAATTTCTGAAATCTGATTCTCCATGCTTTTGATATACTCTTCTTGCATGGAGGCTTTCTGCACCAACATGCCCACCATATGTGCCAGCATGGTCTATTGAATTTCTGGGTTGGGAGCTTCGGCGAAGATCGTAATATCTCCAACGCGGTTGTTATTTTCTTTATTACGGCCCGTGATTGCCTGTCACGGCCCATAACAACTGGACTGAACTTGCATTCTCCGCCGGATAGGACGTGATGATGTGTAATGGCTCATGACTGTTGAACTGCTCCTTTTATACATTCATCACGGCTAGTAATGACTTGTCACGACCCATGATGAATGCTGAATAAAGTAATTTCATCCACAAATGTGCTATTTTGTTCGTCGATCCCAGCCCTTAACCTCTTTAGTTGATTTCCTACAAAATAGTTACCAACAAGAATAGAATCATGACTCGAAACAATATGAACAAATAAAGAATAAAATAGATGCATGTGATGCCAAAATAACTCAAAATTATGCCTAATGCAGACCCTAAAATATATTATAAAATGCATACATCAAGAAATCATCGTCAAGTTCATCACTCATCATCACGTGCATGAATCCCAAAGCAGCAGAGGTAGAAAACCCTTGATTTAGTATATAAAAGTCGGCCTACATCATACAACATTCATATCATATTATAGTCATCATGATTATTAGTATAATCTTTAAACATATATCATTTCAAGGTCAACAAGAGCATGAATCATTATATAACATAAACATGACATGCATTAAGCATATAATACATGAAGCACATAAATCATATTATAAATAATACATTAAGTTCAACTACAAGTTATATGCTTTTACATGTTATAAATAATATTTTTATATTTTATTACAGTTTGTGGCTCCTCGTGGATGTGGGAGAGCTAGTGGGAGTGGCATGAGTCATGGCACATCACCTGAGGACAATGAGCCCGTTATTGATCTCGACACTTAGACAGGTAATATTCTAAAGACAATTGTGACGATCTTATTGCTCTTTGCTAACATTTATTTCACACAATATTCACGTCGGATCTTCATCATTTCAACGAAATCCTTACAATGTCATACCATCTACAGGGGTTACGATGGACGACAAAAATAATTTTATTTGATAATTCTTGATTTATTGAAATGCATATATTTTATGAATGGATATAAAATGATATGAATTAATTAGTTTATGTGTGATTTCATCTCGGGATGTACTCATCGTGATATCAAAGAGTTCGTTCTATTGAGACATTAGAAGATAATTCTGTTTCCTTATTAGAATGACATATACAATGTGTTTGCAACATTTTTATTTTTATTTTAAATAAGTTTACAAAATAATATCAAGTTATTTTTTTATTCCAAGTATAAATTGGAGGACGACCTTTCAGACTTCAATAAGGAATGTATTCAATATTGTAACTTTTACTCTACTCAGAGGAGCATTATTCAACTATCGCAAGATTCAATGTTTTCCATTGACGGCAACATTCTTGAAGCGAAAGAAAATCTGCTCCACATATTTCAAAAGAAGTTTGGTTTTATCTTTAAATTTGGTAAGCAATATTTCAATTAGATTTTTATTTTTTCAACACTTAACTTTTTTCATGCGTGGCGTCACCCGAATATCAAGAGAAGTCAATAACCAACAAAAATAATGTGTCTAAGCCGGATGCGACATATGCCATTGTGGAGGCTCCATTGGGTTCATTGAGCATAAACGAAAAATGTTAGTTTTTTCAAATTATCATAATTTTGAATCTTATAATAAAATAGTAAAATTAAATTGTCTAACATGTCATATGTGATTGATGTGGGAGTTGGTGAGTGGCGGCAAAATTGACTTCCGAACAATGTACAAAGAAGCTTACACGAACAATATGTTTTTGTAACACCCATTTTAATATTTCTTCTTAAGTTTTTGTTATGAAATTAACTATTTTCTTGGTAGGAGTCATATGATTTTCTTATGGAGGAGAAGTGCAGGGATAATGTTGACAAATACCCTGAAGTCAACGAGGATGTATGGAACGAAGTTGCGGGAGTTACTAAGAAAGGACGACTTCGAGGGTTAAGTAGATTGAGTTCGCAAATGAGTGCTTCTCGTTGATCCTTCGTGAAGTTTGTTCGTTGCACTTGCTCCCACGACTATGGCTTATCGATAACTTATCGACAATATTGTCCGATAATCAAGGACAATTTATTGACGAAACACTAATAGGTTAGTGATAGAATTAACTATGATTTAGTGATAATTTGCTGATGATTTAGCGATAATGTTTTGACGATTTAGTGATGATGAGTCATCATTTTTTAAAAAACTAAAAAAATAATAATGGGTTTACGTCAGTTTTCTGAGACTTTACCAACGAAAGTAGCGACAGTGTTAATCCATCGCTAATAGTGACTAGGATTCAGCGACATTATTGTTTTGCCGTTCAGTCATCATTGTGTCAGAATAATTTAGTTAATAGAGATTTAACGATGGTCTAGAGATGCCTTATTCCGTTGCGATTTCCTAATATTCTTGTAGTGCTTGTGAGTAGGGCTATGAATCCTTTTATTGAGCTTTATTGTACTTGAGCCTAGATTATTACAATCCTTTGATTGAATGTTTAAGTATCTATTGCGCTTATCGATAGTTTAAAGAAATGCAAAGTTAAAAAAAGATCTAAAATTGTTGAGAAAAAAAATGCAAAATTTTGAAATAGAAAAAAAAATATGTGTGAAATAAAGTTGTTAAAGTAGTACCTTCATGTTATCCAGAACTTAGGTGAGGCTGGATAAGTAAGCTCGAGGGATGTTTTAACACCTTTTTCCCTAAGATCATCTGGGTCTAGGAGTCATTAGTTGAAAACCCGCTATACAACTTGTGTTAATTGGAGAAGCGCCAAAAGGCTAATTCAACTGCTTAGTTCGACCTTTCATTCAGAACCTGAGAATGCTCGAGCAAGTAAACCCATAAGGGACTCATAAATCTGGTGACGTAAGGTCGTCTGGTCTAGGATCAATTGATTGAAAGAACTACATGGACCTTTTTATGCAATCCTGATTGAAAGTTAGAACTCATAAAAATGAAAAATATGTTTACCTTTATTGTTTAAAGTTACAAGCTTAAGAGATACTTATACCATCAACGTTAATGTTACAGTTTGACAGACTCTGTCTATAAACTGTGATGGATATTGTTTAAATTATTTATGAATAAAAAATTCTATTAAGCAAGAGGTTTGATGAAAGTGCATTACTAGTGAGGAGCAAGAGAAGGATGGTGCAAGACAAATGTTGGTCTGCAGGATATATGTTATAATGAAATAGTCTTGAGCATTGCTCTGAAATTTTGCTTGAGGATAAGCAAGACTTTGAGTTTGGGAGAGTTTGATGCGTGTCAAGTTAGTCATATTTTCCATAGCATATTTAGTCTAACTTTCCTTATTTTCATTATCACATGCATCATTTTGTCAATCATTTCATTTCATTTTAATTTTCGGAGTAAGAATCTACATAATATCATGAATTTTGATGTTCAAGGAATTTGGCATCGCGAAAAAAGAATATCACTACAAACTGCAGTGATTTCAACATCAAATTAATTAAAAATTGTAAAGTCGCAGCGTGACAAAGGTTTCACGGTCGTGAGTGCAAAGTAGCATATTTAGATGAATTTTCACGAGCCATGAAAACCAGTTTCACAGTCATGAAATCAACGACAAAACAATTGTCCATGAAGGTATAAATCACACTCATGCGGCACTTTCATGACCCTGAGCGCGTTTAAGCCGAAGAACATAAATATTTGTCACGGGTCATGAAGGCATGATCATAACCGTGAGCAAATTGATGATGAAGACGCATACATTCGGTCATGGTCGTGATGGACAACTCATGAGCCATGTCATCCTAATGATGATATAGAGATTAAATATTTAGTCCCATGACATCTAATTCACGAGTTGTGAGATATTTCAAGAGTAAAGTCCACCTTTCGGTCACAGTCGTGAACCCAATTTCAGGAGCCGTGACTCGGTGATGATTTAGATGATTATATGTGGTCATGACCGTGAGAATTCTATCACGGGTTGTGAAATTTCCCAAAATAAAGTAGAATTTTAATTTTTTGAGTCTGTTAAATGTTATCGTTTGAGGAGTATAATCTGGGATAGCATCATATATAAAAATTGAAGTTTATCATGTGAGGAGTCCATCTAGCTTTTTGGAAAATTATAAATACACCCTTAAGGCTTCATTTTGAGGCTATGCTTCAAGTTTGTGAGTGCCTAAATGCTGGAGAGAAGCAAAGTGTTGCAACAATTTTCTAAAGAAGGCAATCATTAAAGTGTTTCAATTATGAATTCTTAGTTGTAAATCTTCTTTCTCTTTTATTTCGAAGATGAACTCCCTTGTATTTTATGTTTTTAGAGGATTTTTATTGTAAAGGAAAAACATGCTAAACCCTTGTTATAATTAATTATGGTCATCAATTTTCTTATGCGTATGAATGTTGTTTCTAATGTTTTTCATGATTTCTCTGAGATTTTGATCTTCACTAGATCCTGAGAGGAATAGTAAATTCTTAGTCCTTTTTGGGGCTCTAAAATTGATATTTGAATTTTTTTTATTCGAGGTATTGCATACCACACCTAGGTAGCAACTTGAAGAAGAGTACCTTAGTTGTGAGGTCTATGAGATCAGCATACTCGAGAGGAATGATAAATAACTTAGGAAGTCCATTTTAACACGTTTCAAAATTCTATTAGATTAGATTGACATTCTAAAGAGGAATGATCGAGTCTTTTAGATTTGAGATAGTTTGTTCATCTTGAAGAGGAAGTCATATTTTTAGGTATATGCTAACCCTCTTAAGAAATTGATTAAAATTGAATTTTGATTTAAACCTATGATAAAACATTGTTATCCTTAATTATCTTTATTCATCATGGTCCATTGCTTGATGTCATGAAAAATTCTGAAATTATTATTTCTCTTATCTAATCTTATATTATGAGAAAAAAACATTTTTATCCAAACCAATGTGCATCTCCAATTAGTTTATGAGGTTAGAATAGGATAAGAATATATTTCTCTGGGGAAAGATATTCAACTAATCTTGACTATTATTTGATCATGATTAGTGCACTTGTTAGCAAATCTTTAGGCCATATTAGCATGCATCGTTCGCTTTGCCCATCGGATCCTCTCCAATATCATATGCGGGCGAGATGATAATGACGGATCGCTTAATGAGAAAAAGATTTTTCTATTGTCCGTGATGGTCGAGGGGGTTGGTGTCAACGTTGGAGCCTTTGTCACCAGAAACTTCGAGCATTGCTCAAAGAAGACAAAGGGCAAGATTACAATCGAAGGATTGATCACTCTAATAGTTGAGCACTTCAAGCTTTGGCTGACGGATTTCAAGGTGGTCAAGGGTGGGATCTATCTGGACCAGAGCACGATCTTGAACATGAAGTTCACATGCATTAAGAAGGGTGCCCCAATGTTCATCTTCAGGAATAGGAGGATAGAATACCACACATCGAGCTTCCAAGATTTACTATTTTTGACAAAGAAAACTGGTTATTCATCTCGTCGCCCTCTAAACGTGTTGTGCAGCCAATAGAGCCACCATCAATGCCTCGGCCACGACATCATCCCCGTCCCTCTATTGCTCGACCTTATTCTGTTGAACTTCCCTATGAGGCCTCTGACTATTTTATCTCCTACTTTGCACCATATGACTTATATAGCATTCAGGCCACCTTAGAGGCGATATACTTCGAGTAGTTATGCTAGTCGAAGATGATGCAGGGGATTCATGCATGCTAGAACAGCACTAACGAGATGATTGTCCATACGCACGAGAACCACACCAATCGAGGGCATTATCAATTATTCTTCTCTCTATCATCTCCACGACCTATGGGCTAGTCTGGTTATACTGTTACCTTTTTCCTGCATATTGTTATTCTTACATATTGTATCATTCCCTTCGACTATCGTTAACATTGAGGACAATGTTTGGTCTAAACTTTGGGGAGTTTGCATTTCATGCATATTTGTTTTTTTACTCTTACTTTCATGCATCATTTGTTTAGTTCTATTTTCATATCATGTCATTTCCGTCGTATGCATTCATGCTAATTTTTTTAGAAAATTTTGAAAAATTCTAGAAATATCATTAACATCTTACTAACCCCTGTTTAACTTCTAACTTAAATCTAGTATATACTCTAGAGCTGTCTTGTATGATCTATGAAATTTGAGTGTTATTCATTCAATTGTGAATCATGAAGTATATGTTTTGGTTTTTTGAATCTTGTGAAATAGGGCTATGAATCCTTAGACTATAATTCTATTCTAGCTTAATTGTATTGGAGTCTCAATGATTATAGACTTTTTATTAAATATTTAGCATATTTGTTGAGCTTATTGAAAAATTATGAAAAAATTGAACAAGGAGAAAAAAACAAAAAAAGTGCATAATTCAAAAAAAAATGTGAATAAAAGAGGTACGAACTTACGTATTACCCAGAGCCTAGGTGATTCCAAGCAAGTAAGCTTGAGGGATGATTCGATATATGTTGTCTAAGACCATCTGATAAGAGAATCATTAGTTGAAAGCCCACTACATGATCCACCTTGTTCAAATTGGAGAAATGACTAACTACTAACTCAACTACCTACTTTAAACTTTTCATTTAGAACTTGAGAATATTTGGGCAAGTAAATCCGTAGGGGACTCTTACATCTTAGTGACCTAAGGCCATCTGGCTTGGAATCCATCAATCGAAAGCCCGCTACATGGACTTCCTTGTAAAATTAGAACTCATCAAAAAGAAAAGTTGTATTTTATTTTTACTTATTAAAAGTATAAGCTCAAGAGATACTTGTAACTGCAATATTAGTGTTGTGATTTGATAGACCTTCACTACAAGCTGGGATGTATTGTTTAAATTATTAATAGATCATAAACTCTATAAAATGGGAGACTTAATGAAAGTGCATTCCTAGTGAGGAACATGAGAAAGATGGTGCGGTGAAAATATTGGTCTATGGGATATATGTTATGACGGAATAGTCTTGAGCATTACTCCATAATATTGCTTGAGGACAAGTTAGTCTTTGAGCTTTAGGGAGTTTACTGCATGACAATTTATTCATATTTTTCATTGCATATTCAATTTATTTTTTGTCAATTTCATCGTTTCATGCATTATTTTATTTAATAATTCAATTTATTTTAGTTTTCGGAGTCAGAATCTATAATATTGTTCAATTTTATGTCCAGAGTATTAAGAAGAGCAATAGAGGAAGACTACAATGAATTGAAGTGAATTCGGAGGCCGAATCAATTAAAAAGTAGAAATCACAACTTTGACAGGCTGTGAGTGCATGTGGCAAATACTACTGAAGAATTATCATTGCCCGTGAAATCATTTTCATGGCGATAATACTGGTGATGACGATGTTAAGGCATGAACGGTGACTATCATGCTCGTGTTTGACATCACTACTCGTGAAGGTATTTTTACGATCTTGAGTGCACCTAAGCCAAAATGCATCAATTATGTCACAATCCGTGAAGGCATTTTCATAGTCATGAGCGAATGAGGCGATAATAAGTAGTATAGAAGATGACATTCAGTCAAGGCCATGATATTTTGCTTATGGGTCATGAACATCCCGATGAGAAGAAGTATACATTTGTTCACGACCGTGACATCTTGGTCATGTGGCGTGATGATTTTGAGACGAACTACAACCTTTCAGTCACGACTGTGAAATCCATTTCGCGAGCCGTCAAATCCCGATGATACTAAAATTAAGTTTCGGTCACGACCATGATAGTCCTATCACTGTCATGAAAATGTTGATCTAGAAGTTATTTTAGTTGAATTTAAGCTGGTTAAATCTTATCTTTTGAGACTTAGGATTAAGTGGAAATATGATGGAAATACGTCTATGAACTCTCTTACAACATCCACAAGCTTTGGCCCTAGTGGTTGTTCATTGTTTGTTGTAACAAATCTTGCTAAGAGATCTCTACCTCCTTTTCTCAACAATCCCTAGTGGTTGTACATTACTCACACCTAATGGGGGTCCATCAGATAATTACATGAGGTTCCTTAGATATTGTTATCAGTATTTTCTTTTCTCTACACATGACATAAGTATCATGATTTGATAAGAAATCCATAAGATTGCATCATAGTTGGTCAGGGGTAAGACTACTAAATCATTGGTAAAATTTAATCCCTAAACCATAATAGCACAGTTGATATTGCTTCCCTACATATACAACCCATAGTAATTGTTACTTATAAAAGACAATATATAGTCCTAGGTTTTACCTCAAGCATGTTAGAGAAAGCGGAAGATACAAAAGAGTGAGTAGCTCTAGAATCAAAAAGAACTTTTTGCAGTGTCTCGCAATAAGAAGCATACTATGGACCATTTTATTGAACTGAAGTGACTCATCGGTATGCATTTTGTAAGACCTTTCAATGGTATTTTGAGGGATAGTCTTGTTTCCCTTTTTCTTTGTCCTTGAAATCGAGTCTCCTTTTCGGACAATTCTTGACATAGAGTCCTTCCTTGCCACATGATGCGTAGTAATTTAGTCATATTTTTCATATCATTTTCATCTTAGTTTTTGTGCATTTTGTTAGTATATGCATCCATTTTATATATATTTCACTTATTATTTTTGGAGTCAGAGTCTACATAACTGGTATTTTTATATATCCAGGATACTTAATAACTCATCGGGAGAAGGCCACCAAAATATGGAATAAAATCGAGTAAGAATAAAAAAATATATACTATTGAGCTTCGTTCACGATCGTGATATCAACAAGGAGAAGAATCATGTTTCGGTCATGGTTATGACAATTCTATCACGGGTCGTGACGACATTGAACGAAGGAATGTCGCTTCGATCACGATCGTGATTTCTAGATCAAGGGTTGTGACTTTCTGAGAGAAATATTGTTGTTCGGTCACCTCCGTGTTGCGGGTGTGAAGCGTTAAATCTATTCGGTCACGCATGTGATGCCTTTGTCACGGATCATGACGCGTTATGAAGAGAAATCAATTGTTTGGTCATGGCCGTGATTCTCAGATCACAAGCCATGACACATGTGTGGTCACGGCTGTGACTTTTATGTCACAAACCATGACAATATTTTTCACGCGCGATCACCGATGTTTTAAAGATAGTTTCAAGTCTATTTTGATGGTCAAGATCCATTTTGAAGTCTAATCTTCCCCTGGATGATTTATGCCAAGTCTACAGTTCTTTCCACCTATAAATAGCCTCAAAACCTCATTTGAGGGGATGCTTCAAGCTTGGGAGAATCTAAAGAATGAGAAGATGTAGTGTTGTAAGATTCTGGAGACGATCGTCGCTGAATGGTGTAAAATTTATGTAATTAGTTTGATATTGTATTTTCTTCTCCTATTTGTACAAGAGGATCATCTCCTATTATTTTGATGTTTATTCGTGGAGATTTTTGTTGTAAGAGGGAAAACCTGGAGAAACCCTAGTTTTATATAAAATTTATTTCTCCAATTTTATAGGTGTATGTCATGATGTGTACAATGCTTCTCATGGTTTATATGATGTTATAATATGTTGGCATCTTGTAGAGGAATAATAGTTCTTGATTTCATATGCACACTTGAGTTGATTTATGAACTATTTTTAGTCAATCATTGATACCACACTTAATAGCAACCTAGGAGAGGTATCTGAGATTGTCATCTTGGGAGAAGAACAATCCATAGTTTATGGATTACAGTTCATTGAATCTCAAAAGCTTAATATATTAGATTGTCATCTTGGAGAAGAGAAATAGAGTCTATAGGTTTGAGGTAGTTTATGTATCCTGGAGAGGACATTATATTTTAGGTAAACATTGATCCTCTTAAGAATTGGTGGATTTAAATCTTAATCTTTTAGATCAAAACTTTCCCCACTTATTCATTTGAGTACAGTGCTTGATGTCATCATTCTAACACGTATTGATCATATCATTATCATTTACTTTTATTTTAATTTCTTTAGAAGCATATTCTATCCCCAACTCAATGTACCCCTTCCTTAATTTAGTGAGTCAATTTCAAGGTAATAATTTCGTCATGGGTTGACACTCTACTCATTCTCTTTTATTTCATATGAATAGTGCACTTGCTCGTGATCTACAAGTATACTTAGCACGCATCAAGTTTTTGGTGCGGTTGTCGAAAAAAAATGTTCTATCCTAATGTGATTTCGTTGAAGCATGTTGAGAGTTATTTATCTTTTTGCAAAACTACACAAACCTTTGTGATATTTTTTAGGCTAATCTCAAGCACGAGATGCTCATTCTGGACAGGAATCTAAAAGCATCCAGATCCCGAGTCGCAAATTTGAGAGTGGAGCAACAATTTGTTCAAGAAATCGAGGACAACTAGAAGGCTAAGAAGAGAATCAAAGATGACTTAAGGGCAAGTTGTTGCTGCATCAAATGCTGAGATGACCATGAGGGATTATGTTTCCTCTAAATACAAAAATGTTGAATCCATTGTGGTCCTCCCAGCGATCACTACTAATAATTTGAGATCAATCCTTCCATTGTGAGGATGGTCCAAACAAACCAATTTGAAGGAGCCCTAAATGAGAATCCATACACCCTACTTGGATAATTTCATCAGGATATGCAATACATTCAAGTATAACCATGCTTCTGAAGATGTAGTAAAGCTCAAACTTTTCCCTTTTCTCTAAAGGACAAGGTGTCGACATGGTTGAACACATTGCGTACTGGAGCCATCACTACATGGGACCAGTTCATAGAGAAGTTTATTTCCAAGGTCTGCCCACCTCAGAAAGCAACAATGATGAGGAACGAAACGAGGGCTTTTAAGCAAGATAATGATAAGATCCTGTATGGGGCTTGAGAAAGGTACAAGGAGGTTCTGGCGAAGGTCCCTGATAACAAAACTTCTTTGTGGCAAATTCTGGAGGATTTCTACAATGGTCTTTTCCAAGAAGACAAGGACAAGCTAGACTCATCTATTGGAGGTTCAATTTCAGGCAAGAAGAGTCCATAGGATATCTATGAGATGATAGAAGATGTAGCCCTGAATTCCTGGTAAACCAATAGATCAAGAGGTGCCAGGAACAAAACTGTGAACAAGGTTGAAGCCTCTGCAAGTAATGAAATTGTGGCTCAACTAGAGTCACTAAATAAGAAGTTCGAGTTACTGATGACACAAAGAGTTCAACAGTGCGATATTTATGGAGAGGGTTATTCTTATAGTGATTTCTCACATGAAAATAATTTTGCTGATCTGAATAAAGTGGAGAATGCAAATTTTGTGGCTGGTTCTTCCCCCAAGAACAACAATCCTTTTAGTAACACCTACAACCCTAGACGGAGGAATCACCCTAACTGGGCATGGCTGCAAGAACAGATGTTCAGCCAACCTGCACAGAACTACCAACCTTCTGTAGAGCCAAAAATCAATAT
Organism: Pontederia paniculata; assembly: GCA_001647135.1. Classification (NCBI taxonomy): domain Eukaryota; kingdom Viridiplantae; phylum Streptophyta; class Magnoliopsida; order Commelinales; family Pontederiaceae; genus Pontederia; species Pontederia paniculata. The sequence continues at coordinate 7,619 of LTAE01002159.1, read as the reverse complement.
CGAAAACCTGCTTAGCAATTTTAAAAAACGGAAACCAATGTGTTGGGTCATGATGCCTCAATTCGCAAGATGGAAATACAAATTTGTCAATTGGTAAACATGGTTGCTGGACAAGCCCCGGGTTCTTGGCTGAATAATAAAGAGAAAAATCCTGAAGGAGAGGCTAAAACAATATCTACAAGGAGTGGCAAGCAGCTGGAAGATCCACAATCCCTTGAAGATCATCCACCTAAAAAGTCCAAAGGTTAACGGGAGGCTGAAAAGACAACTGATACTACCCCTCTAGAGATTCAAAAAGAGAAAGGGAAGACAACTACTGAAACACAATTGGATAAAGGTAGATCTTTACCTTATCATCAGAAATATAGAAAGGAACAATTGGATAAGCAGTTTCCCAAGTTCCTAGAAATTTTTAAGCAGTTACAAATAAACATATCTTTTCATGAAACCTTTTGATAAATGTCTAGCTATGTGAAATTTATGAAAGAGATACTGTCAAACAAGAGAAATATTGAAGAAGCAGGTCCAATAAAGTTGACTCCTCAGTGTTATGCCATTTGGAAAAGTGAAATCCCCTTGAAGATGAAAGACCCTGGGAGCTTCACTATTCCATAAACTATAGGGGGCCTTCATTGCTCTAAAGCATGTTGTGACCTAGGAGCAAGCATTAATCTTATGCCCTATTCAATACTCCTCAAGTTGGAGTATGGAGAACTAAAGGAGTCAAAAGTATTGTTGCAGTTGGAAGATCAATCTGTGAAGAAGCCATAAGGGATTGTTGAAGATGTATTAGTTAACGTAGACAAGTTTGTATTCCGAGCTGACTTCATAGTCCTAGACATGGATTGAAATCAAGAAGCTCCTATTATCCTTGGCAAACCTTTTCTAGCCATAAGAAAACTATGATTGATGTACAACAGGGATGGCTATTCGGGTTATAATCAGATTGTTGTGGCACCTAAAGATCAAGACAAAACAACATTCAACTACCCATATGGTACTTTCACTTACAGAAGAATGCTCTTTGGCCTATGCAATGCACTGACAACATTTCAACGATGTATGATGGCCATATTTTTGGACATGAATAAGTCCATCCTAGAGGTATTTATGGATGATTTCACTCTATTTGGAGACTCTTTTAATAATTATTTAGAAAATTTAGAACCAATGCTCAGAACATGTGGAGAGATGAATTTGGTATTAAATTGGGAGAAATGCCACTTTATGGTGAAGAAGGGCATAGTACTTAGCCACAAAATTTCTAAAATAGGCATAGAGGTTGACAAGGAGAAAATAGACGTCATCGCAAATCTTCCCCCACCCACTACTGTCAGGGGGATTAGATGCTTTCTAGGGCATGTTGGCTTCTACAGAAGATTTATAAAGGACTTGTCAAAAATAGCTAGACCTCAGACAAACCTGCTGTCAAAGAAGGTGAAGTTTAATTTCGATGATGACTGCCTAAGGACTTTCATGAGCCTTAAAGACAAGTTGATTTCTGCCCCTGTGGTGGTCGCACCTGACTGGACTTTGCCCTTTGAACTCATGTGCGATGCTAGTGATGAGGCAATTGGGGCTATTCTGGGTCAATGCCACAATAAAATATTTCATTAATCTTTTATGCAAGTTGGAATTAATGTTACCCTACTCAGATGAACTATTCCACAACTGAGAAGGAGTTCTTAGCAGTCATACGCCTTTGACAAATTCAGGTCTTATTTTATATGTTCAAAAGTCATTACTTACACTGACCATGCAACTATTCGCCATTTGATGGCCAAGAAGAATGCCAAGCCAAGACTACTCAAATGGGTACTGCTCCTTTAGGAATTTGATGTGGAAATCAGAGATAAGAAGGGGTCTGAAATTTTGGTGGTTGATCACCTTTCTCGACTGGAGCGAGCACCTAAGGAGTTGGAAGACATCTAGGAGGAGTTCCTTGATGAGAATTTTTTTTGCATTAACAACATCTGTAATATCATTGACTTTTCCCATGCTCCTTGGTTTGCATATTATGCTAATTTTATTGCAGGAGGTTATTTTCCTAAAGGAATGACCAGTCAGCAAAAGAAGAATTAAAGTTTTCTCTGACTTGAGATATAATATTCAGGAGGACCGACACTTGTTTCGTATATGTGCGGATCAAGTTATTCGCAGATGTGTGTGGGAGGAGGAGTTTAACCAGATTTTGAGCCATTGTCATGATCAACTAGCTGGAGGGCACTTTGGACCAAACAGAACAGCGAAAAAGGTGCTGGAGTGCGGATTTTATTGACCTACAATTTTCAAGGATGCTCAAGAATATTGTAAATTATGTGACCAATGCCAAAGGCAAGGTAATATTCCACGCAAAAATGAAATGCATTTGAACAATATCATATTTTGTGACATATTTTATATGTGGGGAATTGATTTTATGGGTCCTTTTCCAAAATCTTTTAGAATTGAATATATTTTAGTGGTCGTAGACTATGTATCTAAGTGGGTGGAGGCAATAGTTACCCCTACCAATGATGCAAAGACAGTCACATATTTTTTTAGGAAGAATATTTTTACTCATTTTGGGGTCCCTATGGTAATTATAAGTGATAATGGAACTCACTTTGCGAATAAATTGTGTGAGAAACTGCTAATTAAGTTTGGGGTTACTCACAGGTTGAGCACACCTTATCATGCTCAAACTTGTGGATAGGTTGAAATTTCTATTAGGGAATTTAAGAGAATCCTGGAGAAACTATTAATTTTTCTAGGAAAGACTGGTCACTTAAGTAAGATAATGCTTTATGGGCATACAAAATAGCTTTTAACATATCTATTTGTATGTCACCCTATAGGATGGTATTTGACAAGTCTTGTCATTTACATGTTGAACTATATCATAAAGCTTATTGGGCAACTAAGTTTCTGAATTTTGATCTTGTAAAGGATGGGGAGGAAAGACTGTTGAAACTTAATGAATTAGATGAATTCAGAACCTAGGCCTTTAACCTAGGCCTATAAAAATAACAAATTGTATAAGGAAAAAGTTAAAATCTGGCATGATCGACACATTAAACAGACTGAAATCTTACCTTGTCAACAAGTTCCTCTATACAACAATAGATTAAGACTTTTCCTTGGAAAGCTCATATCTAGATGGAGTGGACCTTATGTGGTAAAAGACTGTACACCTCATGGGTGGTTGAACATATGGCAAACAATATTTTAAAGTCAATGAGTTTAGAGTAAAACATTATACATGAAGAGGTTTTCAAGCACAAGTCTTTATGCTGAATCTTCTGGAACCTTGAATTCAGCTAGAGGCAAGTCAACGCTAAAGACTAAAAATTAGCCACTATGCAAATATTGATCATTTCTTCTAGTGATGATTTGATAGTCAGGCTCAGATGTCGACGGAGAGGCGAGCTCACCAAGACAACATAAGAGATAGCATTCAACGACTCCATGAGTATCATAGCAGCCAGAGCACATTTGGAGGTTTCTTCTCTACGACTCCACCACCACCACCACCGCCTATGGACCTTATCTTTAAGCTGTGAGTGACTATATTTAAATTGTATATGAATCAACACTCTGTGAAGGGATAGGTGAAAGTGCATTTCTAGTGAGGAGCAGGAGAGATAAGATGTAAGGAAAGTATTGGTCTGCATGGTCAATGTTATGATGAAATAATCTTGAGCATTTGCTCTAGAATTTTGCTTGAGGACAAGCAAGAGTTCAAGCTTGGGGGTATTTGATGCGTAGTAATTTAATCATATTTTTCATATCATTTTCATCTAGGTTTTCTGCATTTTGTTAGTATACGCATTCATTATATATATATACATATATTTCACTTATTTTTTATTTTTTGGAATTAGAGTCTACATAACTGGTATTTTTTGTATGTCCAGGGCACTTAGTAACTCATCAAGAGAAGGGCATCAAAATATGGACTAAAATCAAAGTTAGAATAAAAAATATGGGCTACTGAGCTTCGTTCAGAACCGTGACAGGCTTGTCACGGGCCGTGACATCAACAAGGAGAAGAATCATGTTTCGATCACGGGTCGTGTCGACATTGAATGAAGGAGCGTTGCTTCGGTCACGATTGTGATTTTCATATCATGGGTCATGACTTCTTGAAAGATATACTATTGTTCGATCACACCCGTGTTGTTGGCGTGAATTGTTGAATCTATTCGGTCAAGATCGTGATTCCTTTGTCACGAATTGTGATGTGTTATGAGGAGAAATCAACTGTTCGGTCAGGACCGTGATTTCTAGATCACGAGCCGTGACACATGTGCGGCCATTACACTACTATTTGGTCAAGCCGTGATTTTTCTATCACGGGCCGTGACGTGAACCGCATATAGAACAAACCTTCGGTCACGACTATCACATTTATATCACAGGCCGTGACAATATTCGTCACGCCCCAATCACCTACGGTTTAAAGGTTGTTTCAAGTATATTTTCGACGATCACGATCAATTTTGAAGTCTGATCTTCCCCTGGATGATTTCTCTCATGTCTAGGATTATTTCCACCTATAAATAGCCCTGAAACCTCATTTGAGGGGATGCTTCAAGCCTAAGAGAACCTGATTCTGAAGACGATCGTCGCTTAAAGTTGTAAAATTTTTTTAATTAGTTTGTTATTGTATTTTCTTCTCCTATTTGTACAAGAGGATGAACTCCTATGTATTTTGATGTTTATTCGTGGAGATTTTTATTGTAAAACGAAAAATTTGAAGAAACCTAGTTTTATATAAAGTTTATTTCTTCAATTTCTTAGGTGTCTGTCATGATGTGCGTAATCCTTCTCATGCTTTATATGATATTATGATCTATTGGCATCTTGTAGAGGAATGACAATGCTTGATTTCGTATGCACTCATGAGTTGATTTATGAAATGTTTTTAGTCCATCATGTCATACCACACTTAGTATCATCCTAGGAGAGGAATACTGGGTGTGAGGTCTCTGAGATTGTCATCCTGGAAGAGGAACAATCCATAGTTTAGGGATTACATTTCGTTGTATCTCAAAATCTTAATAGATTAGATTGTCATCTTGGAGAAGAGAAATAGAGTCCATAGGTTTGAGGTAGTTGATGTACCCTGGAGAGGGCATTAAATTTTAGGTAAACCTTAATCCTCTTAAGAATTGGTGGATTTAAATCTTAATCTTTTAGGTTAGATATTTTCTTACTTATTCATTCGACTCTAGTGCTTGATATCATCATTCTGATGCATATTGATCATATCATTATCATTTACTTTTACTTTAATTTCTTTAGAAACATATTCTATCCCCAACTCAATGTACCCCTTTCCTTAGTTAGTGAGTCAACTTCACGATAACAATTTTCTTATGGGATTGACACTCTACTCATTCTCTATTTCTTGACATGACTAGTGCACTTGCTAGCGATTTAAATGTATACTTAGCACACATCACCACATTGAAAACACACAACCACCCTCAAACGATACTACTCATCGTGAAATCTTCCACAATGCTTGGAAGCACCTTTGTTAACTTAGGGTTCTTCCTTCTTGTAAGGTGGTTTATTTTTTTGCTTCTTGGTCCACTTGTTCTTTCCTTACTCTTCGGATTTTTTAAGTCTTTTCTTTGAAAGATTGAGCTCTCTCATTAAAGTCTCTTTCTAGTGGTTAACTCTATAGACTCATTCATGGCCTCACAATTACCACTCATCACCTTAGTCTTTAATCCGACCTTGAATCCGTTGATAAACCTTTTGACCATTGTCTTCTTCGTCTCTTGAAGTTTTTTATACTTATCAAACTTGAGGTACTTGATGATATATTGATCCACTGTCAAGTCCCCTTGTTGAAGATACAATAATTCATTTATCTTTTGATCTTGTGAAAACATTAATAATAATAAATATGGTTTTGGAAACATAACTAAATCCATAAGTATCTAACATCTTGACATATAAAGGCATAACTAAGGTCATCATATAAAGGCCAATAACATTCTAGAGTCTTAGGCTCCTTTGACTCATAACATAGGAAGATATGTTCATTAAACATAACAAGTAATTACTTACACAATGCCTATAAGACCTAGATATGCCCATGTGCAACTATAGCCGCCATGAGCAAACCACCACCAAGTCCATCAATCATCACCACTTAACTAGATCTAGAAGCAAAGGAGGTTAAAACCCCTCGATTATAGTATGTAAATGTGGACCTACATTATACATGCATATCATATTATAATCATCATGATTATCAGCATAATCTTTAAATATAGATCATTTCAAGATCAATATAAGCATGACATACATTAAGAATTTCATACATGAAGCACATAAGTGACTAAGCAACTTATGTTCATATTCATCATCATTTACATCTTTACCTCTTGTACCTCCTTCTTTACATATCTTAGATTTTTTTCTTTTTTATAACTCTTTCTTTGCTGCATAGTCCTTTTTCTCCCTCACTTGATGTGCCTTGATCTTGTCCTTGGGCTCCTTATCCCTCTTCCAATTCACCGTTAGCTAGAACAACTCAACCCCTAATTTTTGAGGTGTGACATGATAGAGAGAAGAGACAAATAGAAAGTATGAAATGTATTTATATTAAGGTTTTAAGCGGGGTCACTTTACTAGAATGAAAAGCCTCTATGGGTTTAGACTTTTTAATTAGATATTGGAAGTTTACATTAATCGAGTATGTTAGATCGTATTTTGAATCTTTTAATTTGCCCCAATATTTTATCCGAGTCTTTTTGTCAAGTAGGGCACCACTATCAATCCACCATAGAATAGTCCTAATGGAGTTACTAATAGGGTCTAGATATTATTTTTATCTTTATTGAGTTATGAAGGAAATTCATAAATCTAACAGAGAGAGATAAAAAGAATATCTGAATTTTAGAGTGAGAATTTAAATATAGACATCCACATCTATGAGGCGAGATATGTACAAGTAGTACACCCGCTTTTGGTCATGTTTTTATTATTTGCATACTTGTATCTTTTTCATATATTTGTCTGACGATTCTTCTCACCGGTGGAAATTCCCGAAATGATTCATTTTAACAATTATGCAAAGAGCTATGACAACCCTATCACTTATTATCTTTTGAAAATATAATAAACAAGTAAATTAAAGATTAACATAGTATAATACTACCTTTTGAAAATTATGATATAATTTTAAATTATAAACAAAAAAGTAATATAATATTTCTGTTTAATTATTAAGCAAATTAAATAATCAGTTAATATTTTATATTATTTTATTTTAAAAAAATGTTGGATTAGAAGTTTCTCGTTGTGATCCCTTTTAACATGAAATATAATTAACTAGTTTGGCTTGAAGTCAAAAAAATTAAGTGACGTGTTTACTAACCGCATTTTCTGTGTGGTCAACATTAACTAACGGATCATATTGTTGAATCTAGGATCCCGAGATTGTTTTGATGATCACAAATTTATAAGGGAACTTAGTTTGTACTGATGAACATATTGAGCTGAATTCTGTAACAGGATAATTCAGGTTCAGAATATGAAAGGTCGACCAAAGGTAAAAGAATGGACGACCTATGCATATGGAAGACATTTCAGAAGAAGCAAATGTGTGTAGCGGTCGT
>LTAE01002158.1:29852-48423 GCA_001647135.1 Pontederia paniculata | reverse complement strand
ATCCAGATCCTAGATCTTTGGTCATGGAAATTATGTATATATACATATTTGTATGTATATATATGCATATTTTCCCTGTATTTTTGGATCCTGCAGGTAGATGGAGGGTGGTCAATGCTCGTGACATGGGTTGGCACATGGAACTGAGTTCTGAAGAATTTACAATTATTTTGTACCATAATTGTTTATATTTATATATACATAAAGAACAAAATTAAATTTATTTTGATATGTATTTAATAATGGTAGAACGATAGAGGTAGCGACTGATCTCTCGAGTAATTTTTTTTATTTTCCGCTTCCGCTATCTCGAGGGTACGAGCGTTACATAATAAGTCGGAAGCACTGAAAGGACCGACCGTACGAGAACCAAACGACATCCCCTCGACAACAGTCTCGAACTCCAGCCTTGCAATATGTAATCAATCAGTTCAATCACCGAGGTCCACCCACGCGAGCTGATATGCCGATCTGACAAAGGGAGGCCCAAATATGTGATCGAAAGAGAGCCGATCGGTGTACGGAACTCCTCTGCACAACTGACTAACTCCTCCTCAACCATGCCAAATGGAATGAAGGCTGATTTGGCGTGGTTGATGTGAAGTCCGGAGGCCACTCCAAAAAGGTCCACCAAAATTGCCACCCGTCTAGCTGCTGTGGTCGAGCCCTCGATGAAGAATGTGGTGTCGTCCGCATACTGCAACACCGGGATCAGACTCCCAACAAATCCACTAATTATGTCCGCCCCGCATGCAGCCTGAGTACATCTCGCCAAGGCGTCTACTGCCACAACGAAGAGCATCGGGGCAAGCGGACAGCCATGCCGAACCCCTCTCTACGGTTGGACCCAACCTCCCGATCTCGTCCCATTACTAGAACCGAGAATGAAGTGGTGGTGATGCAATGCTTCATCCATGCGATCCACGTCTCCGGGAATCCAAGGTCTGCAAGGTATGCCAAAGAAAGGACCATGAGATCGAATCGTAGGCTTTGGATAAATCCACCTTCCATAAGAAAGTCTGGCAGGCGGTGGTCCTCCACCATGCAACCATCTCCAATGCCATGGTGAAGTTATTTGTGATGTTACGACCCGGATGAAGGCTGACTGGGCCGGGTGGATGAGGTCAGATAGCACCTCCCGAAGTCGATTCGCTAGTATCCTAGCCATCAAGAGATAGATGACATTAGATATGGGGATCGGCCTGAAGTCCTCCACTCGCTCTGCTGGGTTGCGCTTCGACAACATGAATAGCAAGAACCGATTGAGGCGCCCCAGCCACCACTGGCGAACTCATGGATGACGGTCATCACGTCCTCTCTGACCACCAACAAAAATTTTCGATAAAAAAAGACTGGGAATCCGTCAAGACCCGGGGCTGCCTCGCTATTGAGGTCCCAAAGAGCTTGTGTAGTCTAAACCTTTGTGATATTCTGTATCTACGTAAAAGACTGTGAGTCAGAAATATGGGAAATCTCCCCGGGAGACCACCTCCAGTGGCCGACGGGCCGACGTCGATATGCCTCCTTGTAATATGAGGCGATAGCTGCTCCGACTCTGGCGTGTCCAAATATTCGCTGGTCCTGCATCTCGATGTGATCAATCATGTTCGTCCTCCAACGCGAGCTCGCATATAGGTGGAAAAAACGAGTGTTAGCATCCCCCTCCCGAAACCAAGTCTGTCGAGAATGTAGCCTCCACTTTTGTTTTGATTATTGCGAATAAAATTTAAAATATTTTTTTTACATCATTTCACCCTTTATGCCAAGTGATCCCACAGAATCCTGTAAACATTAATGGTAGACTTGAGCGATGGGATCGTGTAATTGGTGCCCTCTAAAGAAGTTTCCGAGCGGAAAATAGTGGATCCTAATTAACTGAGATTCAAGAATAGTAGTGACATTAGCTAAACAATGTTAAATTTATAAATATACAATAATTATTTAATTGCATATATGTAGCAAACAAATGCTAAAAAAGACAGTATCCTATTGACGTCGACCCATTTTGTAAATAAGTCTAATTTAAGGTTGGACGCGCATGAGAATAAGCATGCAGCATGTTATCGACGATCACTCCGAATACCAATATCGACCCATTTATTAAATAAGTTTTAATGTACTATTCTATTGTCCGTTGATGCAATGGCATGCACATCCAGCTCGAATATAACATGACTGTAGATGGACTGCACCTAAGCAAATCTTCTAAACTCTTTCATTCACACAGGTCCATCTTTCCATGATACATCATAAACTAAAATATCAGAACAGAACGACTCAGATGCATTTCCCCATACTGATTATAATAACACAAGATTGAACAAGCCAGATAATAAAAGAATAGCAATTGTCCAGCAATAATAGTTCCTATCTTCTGTCACTCCACTGCTACAGATATATGACTTAAATCTACTAGCTGTCGTAGTCTCCTTGTGCAAACTTACTTTCCGGATAGAAAACCGCCACAACCTGGTTGCCACCAAATTTCCTTCCATTCAAACCGAGTCTAGCTTTAGACGAACCATCAACGTCGGCGTATTCCAAGAATACCTGCAAGCAACAGGAATCTAAGCTCAGCAGAACTGTTGGACTAGCCAATCAACACCATATACATAGAACTGAAGTAATCATAAAATGAATTTCCAAGTGACTGAATGAAACTATGGACAGACACAACAAAAGCTAACCTTTCCAACTCCGGGTCCTGCCTCCCCATTAGGTCCAGGTCGAGGGATGACAACATTCACCAAGTTCCCTGTATTTCAATCAATTAGTTTCTATTAGGAAAATGAGCATAACATAGTCAACTAAATTTAGGAAAATGAGCACAACATAGTCAACTAAATTTCTAAGATAACATCTCCCGGAAAAGAAAACAAGGTAACTAAACAAAAACTAGAGTATAACCGGCTGGTTTATATCTAGATATAAATGAAAACAGCCAACTACAGAAAGCTATAAACATGAGCAAAAATAGCATGAATATGAGATCAGATAGTAAAGTACGGAATTAGACTGCAAAACCAGGGTCATCTGCAGAAAGATAATTATATTACCATATTTTCCGCCTTCGCCCCTCATGTCTTCCACTATATCTTCATATTCTTCAGTGTCCTTCAATTCATCCACAGTGACAACCTCAGTCAAGCACACAACTTTCGTGGGGAGTGATCCTGCCTGGTAGACAAGCCTCTGAACCCCAAAAGTGATATACATTAGGAGAGATGATATGTGTTTTTCCAGGTTGAACATATATATTAAAGAAAAAAGGAAAGCAAGAGGCCTGCAAAGCTAAAAGAACATCATGCAGAAAGCATACCATTATCCTATTCTGCAGGAGTCCTAATTTATACTATATATTTAAAGGATGATAAGGTGTGCTTGTAGTTGTCCCTGCTATATTTGGAAGCATGAAATATACTAGAGATGAAAATGGAATATACAAGTTAACTCACAAAAAAATGTTGTGTATCCCCATTCCCAGTCACAAAAAATGTTGTGTATCCCCATACACTATGACAAAATTCGATAATTTTCGGGAGGACTCCAAGTGTCAGGAGTTTCACAACATTTTGTATAGTGTCCTTGCAGATTTTTATTATCGTAATGATATGTTAGTTTTCCTTTTCCTTTTTCAAAGGGTAGGTATCATTGTTTATCAGCCATATACTCTTATGAATGGAAACTTCCTGCTGTCAAAGAGTCAATATCTAGGGTTATTTCCGCTAACACCTCTCAACTAGAACTTTTTTCTGCATATAACCCTAAAGTATAAATTTACCAATTTTAGTCCTTGAACTTATATCGTCAATCAAGTCCTTCCATTAAATTCCATCCAAAATTCTGTTTAATTTATTTTCTATTAATTACGAATGACAATTTCACCTTTTTCTTTTCAATATTATAAAAATATTTAAAAAAATTAAAAATAACAACTTGATCAAGACATTTCATAATTACTAAAAAATAATTATTAAATAATATTTCTATCCTTATGTTGTTTTTTTATAAATTTATTATATTAAAGAATTAAAGGTAAGAATGGTATTTCATAATTATTAAAAATTAACTTTAACAGAATTTTGGTTGAAATCCGATGGAAGGACTAGATTGACAAATAGAAATAAGTTCGAGGACTAAAATTGGTAATTTATAATTTAAGGTTAGATGCGGAAAAAAGTTATAGTTGATGGAGGTTGTTAGCGGAAATAACCCCAATATTTATTCTTACAAAGGAAAAAAAACTATCTGCTGAATTTAAAGTCTAGCAACTACTGAATACTTCAAGGTTTAATTTCAACAGGTAAGTCAAAACAGGCACACACTATATAAAAAGAAGTTAAAACAGCAACATATCTATACACCAATAATGTGACATGTGGCTTCTTCAAAGCAATCTATTTAAAATTGATAATGTCTTCCTGATATTCCCTAACTAACAAACCCTGGTGAAAACTATTTATATGTACATTTGTTACTTCAACAGCTGCATGTTTAGAAGAACCCAATACCACACAAAGCACTAAAAGTTAAAGCAAAATTCAAAGGTGTTGACCCAAGATGTAAAACACCAAATTTTATTAACACATCATCACTAAAGGTAGGAACATTGCTAAACTCAAACAATTATAGTAACCAGACCTGCATTAATCACTAACACCAAATATTATACATAAAACATCTTTTACAGTAACATAACTTGAACTTTTACCTGCAGTGCTACCTGTTGCTGTGCCTGTAACAATACATTTTCTTGTTCAGGTCTTGGTTGTGCTGCACCTTGGTTAGCACGCCTTACAGTAAGGGTTTTATCACCCATCTTAATGCCATTGAGAGCTGCACATGCAATGTCAGTTACAGAAAGGTCTTGGTAAACACAAAAGGCATAGCCTTTCGAATTTCCAGTTTCCCTATCCTTCACAAGATCAAAACCACGGAGTGGGCCAAAAGACTCGAGCAACTCCCTAACTTGAGTTTCTGTAAAATAGTATGGAAGACCACCCACAAAAATGCGATCAGGGCCCTCGAGGCCACCAGCAGAACCTGGCGTCAGACCAACTGCGGCAAGATTAAGATTGGGGTTTGGCTGGCTGGGACCAAGCGCAGCAGCAAGAGAAGGATTATAGTCACTCGGCCTTCTTACTTTCACTGGAGCCCCCTGGGGAAACAAAATAGATGCAAATGTAAGAAGAAATCACAAAATTTCATGCATACTAAAAGTAGATTAGAATAAAGCATACTAAGAGATAATATCCAGACCTCAAAAATGATGCCATCCAAAGCCATTGCATTGCTTGCTTCTTCAACAGAACGCATTTCCACGAAAGCAAACTTCTTTTCATGGTTTATATACACATTAACAACCGCATCACCTTCATGGAGAATGCATCAAAAGATAATAGATATCAGAAACGTTCACAAATGATATTGGATTGTGATAGTAAAAGAAGGCTTCTTGAGTTAAATATATTAAGAGTTACTGAAAAACCTGGGCCAGCAGTGTTTCCTTCGATAGCTGACATGACCTGGCTGAAATAAGTGGCGACAGACTGCACAGTTTTTTACGGCATATAAGATATCAAGTAAAAGAGATTTCAGTAAAATTGGCACAGATGTTTTCACACAGAATAAAAGAAAAACAAACAAAGAAAATATAAATATTGCATGTTAAGCAAATCCACATAGACCAGTATAAAAGACAAACTAACAAAGAAACTAATAATATTGCATGTTAAGCAAATCCAAGTAGTTTAGCACTCCAACTAAAAGAGCACTTTGGTCAAATTTGAACATTTTGGCTCACAAGTTAAAGATCAAAACTTAATTCTTTTTTACTAGTAAAACTTATATAATATCAATCGGAAAGTTAGTGTTAATGCAGTGCATTTGTTTAAACATCAAGGACAAAATTAGCATAATCAAAATTCGGACCATACTCTCAGCCTTATATTTAAGATGTAACCAAGTAAACAATTTTGATTCTCCCAAAGAAGATTCAAATCCAATTCCTTTGAATGGGAGTCACAATCCATCCTAATCTAGGAAAGATTACATATAAAGCGCCATCTTTATACCGCTCAAAAAGATCTTCATACACTAATAAAACTGGCCTATAGCATCCATCTGACCCAGGGACAATATAACATGTACCTCCATAAAACCCTTGCAAGAAGTCTATTTGTGCGAGCAAATAAAAAATGTAAAAAACAGTAAGCAAAATAAGGAAGCATAACCTGCTCATTAGCATGAGGAGGAAGGCCTCCAACATATATGCGTCTTGCATGGCGGGTAGCCTACAATATAGAAGAAAAATATTAGAGAACCCAGCAAAATAGATATTGTAAAACAATTCAACTAACATACCTGCTGCGTCATTGCTTGGACTGGCATTACAGGAAAGGTGGGGAACTACAAAAGTAATACACAAATGAGGATAGCACAAGGACAAGAATTTATACAAAGTCTAGAAGAGCTTAGCTATAAGCACATTGGAGTAAGAAATAATTTTTAGAGGGTCAATAAGAAATTATTAGTACCTGACCAGTTGCTAGAGGAAACATGTTAGGAAACATCCCAGGGATGGCCGGAGGAGCTCCGGGCAGCTGACCTGTATAGACAAGTTAGTTGCATAATAGAATGAACACATACTAGAATAAGGTGCAGAGAAACATAAGCAGCATCATTGTTATATCCCTCGCAAAAAGGAGATTTGCTCTGCCTTCTGTAATACAATACATCACAAAGGAAAAATGGATATTGTTATATTCGAGTATTGAAATAAAACTATCAAAAAGAAAATAGTTGCCGGCTGAAGATGAAAAAGGCATCAAACCGGTGAATGGATTCCTCCTTGTACATAAAAGCTACAGTAGTCGGCTCACACCCATTGGCAGCACAGTGGGACTAGTGGCCCAAAATTGCCTTCTTACAAAAACATATAGACACAAAACAAACAAACACCAAAGACAAGAAACAACCAGAATCGTGCTCAGTATCAGAATGAAATTACTACGCAAAAGAAATACAGAGATTATGTGTTAATTATAGCTACCAGTATGCTATAATCTAAGAAAAGGTGAGAATATTATGCTACCTGATATGTTTTATTTGCTCCATTAAACAGAAAAATAACTTACTAGGAGATAAAATACAATGACTTAATGGTTGAAAAGTAAAAGAATACCTGAAGTGGCAGTTGCACCAGGTAGAAGAGCAGCTGCAGGTGGTGCCATATCAAAGCCACTTACACGTTTACTGCTTATAAAAGATTTAATGAAAAAATGCATGAAAATAGAAAACAAGTTCAGTAGCAATAAGAGGGCATTCAAAAAAGAGGTGCAGGAATCACTTCAATACCAAAAATTATATATACAAATAGATAATTAAAGAATGAAACAAAAAATAAAATGGTTCTAAAAACTAAATAACATGAGGAACTAAATTATGATAAACAATTTTCAAATGTGCATTTTAATTTTATTTGTTGGGACTGTGATTCTCTTGTATTAAACCTTACTATAGGACAACAAGAACCAACCAAAATTTCTTCTTGTATTATACCCTTTACTCTAGGACAAGAAACCAATTCTTTTTGCTCTAGGACAAGAACAACCAGCCATATCAATCAGCATGGATCCACTCGGAACAACAAAAGTTTGTCTTGGACTAAAAGTTTCAAGTCATAATTCAGAAACCTTTATTGAAATAGTTGGATCAGTGGCATAGGATACTTTTATATACTTGCTTATAGAATGAAGCAAGAACCCGTTTTTACCCAATGGAGATCAATGTAAAATCTCTACATTTTTACATATGAGCATGCTTGTACATCTTTGGTATAAAACACACTCTCTCTTTTGCCCTTCACAAAACAGTATATACAGATACAGAAATTAATTTAATGCATTCTTGTCCAAGAACAAAGCATAACCAAAAAGGAGCTGTGTATGTTGTTTTCCACCTTGTTTACAATACACCATCATAAATCAACAAAAACAAACTGTGAATGGAAATAACCCGAAAACATACAAAATCCTTCTTTGGTTGTGAATGAAACTAGTTTCGCAAATGCGACCAGTAGTTCAGACAACATGGCGCAAATGCAGTTTTCTGCGCCTACTGAAATTCTAAAAGATATGCAAGCTTCAACAGAACCCAAGGGAAACAAAGTGAAGATCGAAGTCCAGAAGTATCCAAGGAAATCAACCTAATCTCCTTCATACCTTGGGACTAGCAAAATTATTTTCAGTCCACATAAATGTAAATGTGTAACTCTTAATAACATGTTTCTCACATCTCAAAAAACTCAGCAATAGTTTAGAGCAAGCAAAGGATAGACAATAATTTGCATTTATCAAGGTCGTGCAGCATCTAAAACAAGATTTGATGAGTCATAAGAAGGTGAAGTTTGTCACCTAAAACCAATGTGTAAAGCTGCATAATCATGAAGATTATTTATTCTTCAATACATTACAACTGCAGAGAATCAGCTAAGAAAATTATCAAACCATAACCCTCAATGATTTAGCAAGATCACTCTGAATCATAACGCCCAACTTATGTTTCTTTTTAAATGTCATATATATTAATAGTGAATTTGCCCAAAGCACCAGGAATTTTAAAGTTGAAAAAGGAAAAAAAAATTGAAAATGACATGCCTTTAACAAGTATAACAACTGAAAATAGCTCCATTAGTATGTTCCATTGTGACAAGAAATTAAACAGATATATTGAGATATTTTTTTAAGGAGAATAGTGTTCTATAAACAATTCTAGATAGAAAATTCATCAAATCCATCAGATAGACAATGACCTCTTTGATCCTGAACGTGAACGAGAACGAGATCGACCAGATCTGCCTCTTGAAGGAGACTTAGATCGTGAGTGATGCCTGTGGCGTTCCTTATCTCTATCATAATCCCTGTGCCTGAAAATAATTGTGACAAGAATGTCATGCCAACTACTACAGACAAAGTAACAATGATCAAAATAAAGTTAATAACAGTAAAAATCTGGATGATACAAGGATGTGAACTAGTAAAGTCATTATCCCTCTGATATTAACCAATATGATAAATGACTAATTGTGTACTCTCAAACTTAGAATAGTTTAATAGAGCTCAGATAGAACGACAGTGCGCCAAGAATGAGCCATGTGAAGTTTAAGCGAGAATTTAAATACCTATCACGGTCTCTGCTACGATGGTGATCACGTTCTTCTGTCCTATCAGAACCATGCTCCCTTCTCTCACCTCTGTCCCTACGATGACGATCCCGCTCCTTATCCCTCACACTATCACATTCAACGCCCCTGTCTCGATCTCTATCCCTATCCCTATCCCTGCTCCGCTCCTTATCCTTATCCCTGTCTCTTTCTCTATCTCTGTCTCTGCTCCTTGAAGATCCTCTCTCACGTTCTTGAGAGCCAAGCTGCAACGACAAGGAATGTTACTAAAAGTTAAAGAAGTTAAAAGATTGATGAAGAAAATCACAGGTAGGTAATAAGAGAAGGTAGCTGATGCCATTTGATATATTCGTTAACATTCTCCTATAGCCGATGTGTTAAATGAATAATAAACCCAAGAAAATCAAGAAAAAAATAATAAAATCAATAAAATGGAAATAACAAAAATCAGCCTGAAACCATAGAAACAAGGTTCTTCCCTTTCCGAGGGAAACCCTACCACTTAACATATACATCTAATGCATAAAAAAAAAAGAGGACTATAATTCACTAAAATTTCAACTAAACCCATCAACGAACATTTTGCTCATGAATCATTACTCACGCAAATGTTCGGAGCACAAAGGAAGGTTAGATACAATAGCGTCGATTTGGAGAGCAGATAGAACCAATTTCTACAAAGGTCGATTTTTACACCAGAAAGATAAAAAAAACATAAAAATGGTAAAAAATCGACAGAGAAAACCACGGGAGCAAGTCCAAAAAAAAAGAGTGCATTGCTAACGCATCACGATTCACAGTTGCCATCAATCAGAAAAAAATGAAGGCATGGACTAATGATCTAGAGCAAGTTGTACAAATAAAAAAAACACGAATTTTCCCGGAAAAAAATTGTAAAGGCGAGAAGTAACAAAGAAATCGGACAGGAATTTTAAGAAGTCAGAAGGCGAGGTAAGGAATGATGCCTGAGATCTGGAACGCTCGTCAAAGCCACTGGCCTTCAACGGAGGGGAAACTCCGGCGGCGTACTCGTTGTAGGCGTCGCCGTTACCTCCGTACCTTCCGCCATAGTCCGGCATCTTGGAGCCCTCGCACTTTCTTCTTCCCCTTCTGCTCTCGAAGTCGAAATTTTTTAGGGTTCCGATGGCGTGTCGTCAGGTCACGCGGGGCTTCGTTTTCTTTTTATTAATAGCGAGCGGGGGTACATTATTAAATTCTGAAGGGCACTTTTGGACACTGAAGAATAATAAAACTGAGACATAACGACCAACGAAAGCGGCAAAATATCGAACACTTAACGAGCTCCGACTCGATCCTTCCGTTCTCATCTCCACCTCCAATGGCGTCTTCCATCCCAAGCGCTACTGACCACGCACCACGGGGTAACAAAGTTCTCTCTTTCCCCCCTTCTTCTTTCCTGAGCAGTCCCTGCTACTTTTGGCAGCTGATTCCAGATAGCGTATGCCGGTGCTCTCGCGGCTCCGCCTGCATGCCTTCGCAAAGGAGTCGATCCATCTTGGGGACGACGGGCTGAAGGAGGTCATACAACGGGCTCTCTCTCTCCCAGACACAATGGTTTTTGCTGATTCGAAAGAAGGAATTTTGCGGAGTCCATGATGGTATCCTGTTTTATTATTTGACTCAGAGGTAAAAAAGTAAGTATATATTTAATTGTGAACAACGAAGGGCTTTGAGCGCAAGGTAGTTGCTTTTGTTACTGCAGTTTTAGTTTTGTGGTGTCCAAGAATGTAATCTGGAAGAGCTTTAAATTGTCTGTAACCTTTCGACTTGACTTAGCGGTTGTTTCCATTTTTATGTAAATCATAGAAAGTGCACTAGTATGAATCAAGAATAACTTGTGAGTGGTAGTTGTTCCTCAACCGGAGGTGCTGGATTTAAATAATCCAACTACATTTTACTAACAGTTAATATAAGTTTATGGCATGTTACTGGTAGAACTCGCTCACGAAATGGCTTCTTGCTCCAATAAGTAGGCAAAAGAATTGTGCAAAAGTATTCTGCTCGGTTACTGTTCAAGCCCAACACCTCCACAGCCCATTTAGCGCTTGCGCCGAGGTATGACTTCGTGCGCTCCGCCTCTAGAAAATATAAAAAGCTCCGGGTATTTTTCTCTCACTTCGCTCTCCTTTCTTCTTCGTCTCCTTCTCTTTCCTCTTCTCCTGTGTGCTGGTCTCCTCTTGCAGGAACGAAGGTCGTCACTTCGGAAAGGAGAACGTCGTCGGAAAGAAGTTGGAGTAGGAAGCCTCACTTGGACGTGGACGAGATGCAGTTGCAAAGAACAAGAAAGAACAAGAAGCTACAAAGTTAAGAAGAAAAATAAGATGCGCCAGGATTCGAGCTCCGGCAACTCCTCAAGTCTACTTGTTTTATTTCAGATAAGTCCTCTACAACTCATTGTTTAACTATTTATATGAAAATATTTCCCTGGCTTTGCTTCCGACTTCTCTTGGCTTTGCTTCCGATTTCACTTATCTTCTTCTCCACTTCGTTTCGGATCTTCTGTTTCGGGTCTTCTGTTTCGGATCTTCCCCTTTCTCTCCTTTGACTTTATTCTTCTTCTTTTAAACGATGAAATCATTTAAATGTTTCGGTTTCCTTTTCTGCCGTTTTCCTCTTCCTCCGCTTTCTTCAACTCCAGTCTCGTTCTCGTTTAACCTCTCTTTTTCTGTTTTCTCAGGTATTTCATCTCTCTTTCCCACCTTTGAAATTGTCTCCTCAGGTAACAATGTTTCTTTTTCCTCTTCTGCTTCTGATATTTCTGATATTACTGCTCTTTCTTCCTGAGACATATCAATTTCCCTCCCGGTTAAAGACACATCGTCCTCGATGTGATCTATAGACTGAGTAGGAAAAGTAGGATAGAGATTTTGAAACTCAACTAAATCCTCCCAAGTAGCATCAGCTAGATCCTTCCCCATCCACTGTATAAGAACTTGGGAAACAAATTGACCCTGCCTCTTAATACGCTGAGCAATTATAGCCATAGGAGAAACCATAGGACCTCGCTCGGTAGAAATCTCTGGAAGTGGTATTTCTGTAACTACCTCTCCATGAGCACGTTTCAGCTTAGAAACGTGAAATACCGGGTGGATTTTAGAGTGACTAGGCAAAGATAACTCATAAGCAACTGATCCCACACGGCGCAGAATACAAAAAGGCCCAAAAAATCTTGGCATCAATTTATGAGAACCTCTTGCAATTAAGGACACCTGTTTATATGGTTGTAACTTCACATATACCCAGTCACCCACATTATATTCCTTATCTGATCGATGAGAATCTGCCAGCGTCTTCATACGCTGTTGAGCTCGTAGCAAATTAGATTTAAGCAGACGCAACACTTCATCTCTATCCTGTAATTCTGAATCAATTGCTTCGACTTGTGACTGATCACGAATATAAGTAGGAATCATAGGGGCCTTCCGGCCATACACCATCTCAAATGGTGTCAGCTGAGAACTAAAATGATAAGAAGTATTAAAAGAGAACTCTGCCCAGGACAAATAACGTACCCAATTAGTTTGCCTGTCCATAACAAAACATCTGAGATATTGTTGCATACAATGATTAACCACTTCAGTCTGACCATCTGATTGAGGATGATAAGCAAAACTCATATGAAGTTTTGTCTCACTTAAGCGAAAAAGTTCCTTCCAAAATGAACTTAAGAATATAGTATCTCTGTAAGAAACTATAGTTCTAGGAAAACCATGAAGTTTAACCACCATATCCACAAATAATCGAGCAACTTTATGGGCAGTGTAATGGGTAGGTAAAGCTCCAAAATGACAATATTTAGTCAGTTTGTCCACCACTACCAGAACCACAGTAAATCCCTGTGAGACCGGAAGAGAAGTAACGAAATCCATAGAAACATCCTCCCAAATTCTATCAGGGATCGGCAGAGGTTGTAATAATCCGGGTACTGAGGAAGTACAGTATTTGATTTGTTGACAAATTTTGCAACTTCTTACAAAGTCTTCCACTGATTTCTTTATCCCATCCCAGACGAATTCTGCACTGAGTCTTTTATATGTTTTAAGAACCCCCAAATGTCCTCCCATTGGTGTTGCATGGAATTCCTGTAACAAAGTTGGAATCAAAACTGAACTTGGTATTAAGAATAACCGAGATCCTTTGTACAATAATCCATTCTTTATCATCAATCCAGGAAATTGACCTTGCCCCTGTCGTACTTGTTGCATTAACTGTCGTAATTGATCATTCCTGTTGTACTCTAATTTGAGGTCATCCACTAAATGGAAAATAGGCATAGTAAATCCACAAAAAGTGGCTGCAGAAATGAATTGTCTTGAAAGAGCATCAGCAATTCTATTATCTGTACCTGGCTTATACACAATAGTAAAATCATAACCCAGTAGTTTAGCCACATAGTGTTGTTGTTCAGGAATCTCGATTACTTGAGTGAGTATCTCCTTTAAGCTTCTATGATCTGTGCGAATTGTAAAATGTTTACCCAACAAATACTGTCTCCATTTCCGTACCGCCTCCACAATAGCATACATTTCCCGTACATACACTGATGCCTTTTGCATACTATTCGTCAACTTCTTACTATAATAACATATAGGATGTCCCTCCTGTAGAAGCACAACTCCTATACCTGTTCCAGATGCATCTGTTTCCACCATAAACTCCTTAGAAAAATCCGGCAATCTTAGTATTGGAGCTGATACCAAAGCTGATTTGAGAGTTGTAAATGCATCCTCGGCCATTGTAGACCATTTAAAAGCATCATTCTTTAATAAGTCTGTGAGAGGATTAGCTATGCTAGCATAAATCTTCACAAATCTCCTGTAATATCCAGCTAAGCCTAGAAAAGCTCTAAGTTGTTTGAGAGATTTAGGAGTAATCCATTCTTGTACAGTCTTGACCTTATTAGAATCAGGTGCTACTCCTTCTCTAGATACTATGTGACCCAAATATTCAATTTGAGATTGAGCAAAGCAACACTTACTCTTCTTGACAAAGAACGAATTCTCTTGAAGACATTGTAGAGTAACTGATAAGTGTTGTAGATGAGTCTCTAGATCTTTGTTGTATATTAGTATATCATCGAAGAACACAATAATAAACCATCTTAGGTATGTTGTAAACAACCTATTCATAATTGCTTGAAATGTAGAAGGAGCATTAGTAAGGCCAAACGACATTACTAAAAACTCATAATGTCCTTCGTGAGTCCTGAAAGCAGTCTTTCCCACATCAGTACTACTCATCCGGATCTGATGATATCCTGCTCGAAGATCCAACTTAGAGAAATAGGCAGCCCCATGTAACTCATCCAAGAGCTCATCAATAGTGGGTATAGGAAATTTATCCTTAATAGTATTACTGTTGAGTGCTCTGTAATCCACACAGAATCTCCAAGTCCCATCTTTTTTCTTAACCAATAGAACTGGAGATGAGAAGGCACTGGAACTATATTGAATAATTCCTTGCACTAACATTTCCTTGACCAACTTTTCTATCTCGTTCTTCTGATAATAAGGATATTTGTAAGGCCGCACATTTACTGGCTTGCTTTCATCTGTCAGATGAATATGATGTTGAACATCCCGGAAAGGAGGTAGACTTGTAGGGGTACTAAACACCGACTCAAATTTATTTAGAATATTCTCCACTCCCAGATCTGTTAAATTGACTCCTGATTCTTCTGCTTCTGATATTAAACTCAATTGAAAACACATCATGACTTCATCGACACGAATGAGTCTTCGTAATTGATGTACTGTCATTGACTGTATATCTGCATTTTGTTTTCCCCTTAACAAAATCCGCTCACTTTGCCATTGGAATTCCATTGTTAATTCTGTATAATCCATTGTAACATGCCCCAATCTCTGTAACCACTGGACTCCCAACACCAATTCAGCCCCTTCAATGGGTAACACATAAAAATCCTCCCTAAACTTAATAGTTTGGATTTCGAAATCAACTTGTGAACATTTGCCTTCACATTTTAACTTGTCCCCATTTCCAATCATCACATTGAAGTAAGCTGAAGGATTGATTAATAAACCTAGTCGTTTTACAATCTTGCTTTGTATAAAATTATGTGTAGATCCACTATCGATTAGAATAGAGACTGTCTGATTAGCAATTTGTCCTGTCAATCTTAAAGTTTGAGGCTGCATTATTCCAGATAAAGCATGCAGACTAATTTCCAAAGAATTGCCCACATCTTCCTTTGCATTCATTATTTCCTGATATGTAGCTGACTCTTCTTCCTCAGCTAATAGAATTAAAAACTGAGTTCGACATTTGTGTCCTTTGTGAAATTTTTCATCACAATTATAACATAACCCCTTCTCTCTTCTGATCATCATTTCTNTGGCGTCTTCCATCCCAAGCGCTACTGACCACGCACCACGGGGTAACAAAGTTCTCTCTTTCCCCCCTTCTTCTTTCCTGAGCAGTCCCTGCTACTTTTGGCAGCTGATTCCAGATAGCGTATGCCGGTGCTCTCGCGGCTCCGCCTGCATGCCTTCGCAAAGGAGTCGATCCATCTTGGGGACGACGGGCTGAAGGAGGTCATACAACGGGCTCTCTCTCTCCCAGACACAATGGTTTTTGCTGATTCGAAAGAAGGAATTTTGCGGAGTCCATGATGGTATCCTGTTTTATTATTTGACTCAGAGGTAAAAAAGTAAGTATATATTTAATTGTGAACAACGAAGGGCTTTGAGCGCAAGGTAGTTGCTTTTGTTACTGCAGTTTTAGTTTTGTGGTGTCCAAGAATGTAATCTGGAAGAGCTTTAAATTGTCTGTAACCTTTCGACTTGACTTAGCGGTTGTTTCCATTTTTATGTAAATCATAGAAAGTGCACTAGTATGAATCAAGAATAACTTGTGAGTGGTAGTTGTTCCTCAACCGGAGGTGCTGGATTTAAATAATCCAACTACATTTTACTAACAGTTAATATAAGTTTATGGCATGTTACTGGTAGAACTCGCTCACGAAATGGCTTCTTGCTCCAATAAGTAGGCAAAAGAATTGTGCAAAAGTATTCTGCTCGGTTACTGTTCAAGCCCAACACCTCCGCAGCCCATTTAGCGCGCGCGCCGAGGTATGACTTCGTGCGCTCCGCCTCCAGAAAATATAAAAAGCTCCGGGTATTTTTCTCTCACTTCGCTCTCCTTTCTTCTTCGTCTCCTTCTCTTTCCTCTTCTCCTGTGTGCTGGTCTCCTCTTGCAGGAACCAAGGTCGTCTCTTCGGAAAGGAGAACGTCGTCGGAAAGAAGTTGGAGTAGGAAGCCTCACTTGGACGTGGACGAGATGCAGTTGCAAAGAACAAGAAGCTACAAAGTTAAGAAGGAAAATAAGATGCTCCAGGATTCGAGCTCCGGCAACTCCTCAAGTCTACTTGTTTTATTTCAGATAAGTCCTCTATAATTCATTGTTTAACTATTTATTTGAAAATATTTCCCCGGCTTTGCTTCCGACTTCTCTTGGCTTTGCTTCCGATTTCTCTTTTCTTCTTCTCCACTTCGTTTCGGATCTTCTGTTTCGGGTCTTCTGTTTCGGGTCTTCTGTTTCGGGTCTTCTGTTTCGGATCTTCCCCTTTCTCTCCTTTGACTTTATTCTTCTTCTATTAAACGATGAAATCATTTAAATGTTTCGGTTTCCTTTTCTGCCATTTTCCTCTTCCTCCGCTTTCTTCAACTCCAGTCTCATTCTCGTTCTCGTTTAACCTCTCTTTTTCTGTTTTCTCAGGTATTTCACCTCTTTTTCCCACCTCTGAAATCGTCTCCTCAGGTAACAATGTTTCTTTTTCCTCTTCTGCTTCTGATATTACTGCTCTTTCTTCCTGAGACATATCAGTTACCCACATGATCTTCGTCTTGCAATTTAGACTCTTTCAGTGACAATTATCCCTCAACAATTTGGCTACTTTTTAACAACAATTAAGCTTATGACAGGGTACTGGTGTGTCTTGTTGTCATATGTTGCAAAGTCAAAAAAACCTTGTGAGTCGTACTTGTTCTAACTTCACATTTTAATAGAAGTTAAGCTTTTAACATGAGTACCAGCTTATTGCCATATTGCAAGTAGTTTTCACTTTATATACATGTGCAGGTGGTAGTCATCAGACAGAAGCTAGTTGAAAGAACTCCAGAGTGAGAGCAACAATGGTCTTAAGGGGTAGAGTTATTGAGGATTAATTTGGAATATCGTATTTGGTCATCCTTTTGGTTTCATATTATATTTTCATAGACAGGTCAAACATTAAATTAAACACTAATTTATTTAAATTCATTCGAATGATTGATGATGCATGCAACCATGCCAAATTATTCGCCTTTATCTTGTTTTTATTAGATTCTTAATAACAAATTATTTAATTGAGTGATGATTGAATTTTGTGATCGCTGACTTGACTGTATCTTGATGTCATTTGCTTGGATGACAATGTTTAAACTGCATAGATGTACTCTGATAATTTTCTTGTTTGGTTTGCAGCAGTCAGCATGAATCTTAATTTATTGTATAGTTGAACCATTATCCTGTTACGCTAGCACCTTGGTATTTCTTGCTCTCAAAAAAAAAAAAGCTTGCCATTTCTTATGGTAAAATTTTAGAAGTTAATATTCTGAACAAGTTTGTATGTGAATCTCTTAAGGTTTATTGTGCAATAGGCGTAGTTTAAAGCTAAAACTTAGGAAGTTGGGATTTACTGCAATGCTGTCTCTAAGATTGTTAGATGCCAGATTAGGTGTATGCAAGTAATTCAATATTGCTTATATGTACATTGGTTAAACAAAAAAAATGTTTTTAAGGAAAAAAAGGAGGAATAACTAAAATAGTTAATTTAATACCTCAAATCCCCATCACAATAAATGGACGGCCTAGATTAAAAGATCATTAAATAAGTGTTTGGGCCAATTAAAAATCCACTCAAACCCTAATCCTTCACCTATATAAACCCCTAACCACAAGAAAATAATTTCCCTAAGCCTAAAATTCTGCCCTAGCCGTCAGGTGAGCTCTCCCCTCCCTTCTCCCTTTTCTCTCTTTTCTTCTCTCAAACTTCAACCTCGGGATTGGTGTCAGGAGGAGGTGACGCAGAGGACAACGCACGGAACGAGAGAGATAATCCAAGGCGTGAGACATATAGAAGATAATTGAAGGTATGTAATTATGATCATAATTAAGACTCCAGGTATGTAACATCAGATCCCTTTTGAATAGTTTTCAGGTTAGATTAATGCATGTTAGGTTTTATTATGATATTATGACGAATTTTAGATGATAATATTATGCCTAGAGATTCTGATTTTAATCCCCATGATGAATATATGATGTTTATGCCCTAGGAAGGATTTTCTCTTGGATTGATTAGAA
>LTAE01002158.1:10054-28187 GCA_001647135.1 Pontederia paniculata | reverse complement strand
AATGATCGATTGAAATGATTTATTGAAATGAAGAAAAACAAAAGAATAGAATGACATTGGTAAATTAGTAATTGAGACAGAAAAAGAGAAATTGTTAATTATCCCAGATTATTGTTCCTTATTATGATCTTATTACATATTGAGCGTCATTGCTTACGGGAGGTTTTATCTCCCCTATTGATTCTAATTTTGCAGGCAACACAAATTGCTAGGTAGGATTGATGGTTGATGATGATGATGAAGTCTGTGATGGTCAACTTGCACATGACATAGGATCCTGGTTAATGTGTCACTGGTCCAGCTTGGAGTCTTTTATGAAATAGAGAGGATGTTGAACTCTATTATTTAGTATTTTGCTATGGTCTATTGATGAATTTTAGTCTCCCATTTGAATTGATGTAATAGACTTAATAGTATTTTTCTATATGCCAGAGATGTTTAGTTTTAAAAATATTCTGTTTATATGATGTGACCCTAGGATTGACCAGTCAAATGGTCAAACCAAGGTAATGATATTATGTAGTATCGTCCCTGAAGTCATGATTTTGTCAGGTGGCAAGGTCTGATTTTGGGGGCGTTACAGTTAATCATCAAGACTTTCATTTTACCAAAGTTCGCCAGGAACATGTTACATATAAAGGTATATTAGAAAGAAATGATAAGATGTGTGAACGGAGAGTGGGCAGAGCAAAGGGGAACGTCGATAGCCTCGGACCAATTAATCGAATATTGATTAATACGTAATTGATCGAACAAATACTTGAAAACGGTTCTTCTGTTCAGAAACAAAATGTTTCAAATGTTCACATCCCACTGAAGACCATTTCCATTCCGAAAGATCATATCATTCACATAACATCATTCCGAATGATCATTTCATTTTGCTGTTGCTGCCAAAACACCCAAAGAAAAGCAAAATGAAACAAGATAGCTCGCTCTACCCTAGATCTGTAAGTAACAATGTTTGACACAAAAATACCCGACCAGCTTCCTCCCTTATCCCGCCCGAACTATCTCTAGAAATCCCCCTCCGAACCACAGCACAACCAAGTGTTATGAGCTATGTTCCAACCGATTACTATGAACCATATTCCATACTTCATGAGAGGCCTGACAACCAAAGAACTGATCAATGTCCTTAGCTAGATAGCTAATTTGGAAACCACTTTGTGTGGGTATCTAAGGAGCCAAGCAAATACCTTAATTTTCAAAGGGCTCCTTGTTTGCCATACAAGTCTACAATAAATAAGCATATCATCATCATCCATCAGGGAGGGCTTCAGTGATAAATTGTAGACCATTTTCATACTGAAATGCTCAAATGACCAAATCCATTCAATGACTAGTTGAGTTGTTTTGTCACGACCCCAGTTTAAACCTTGGTTTATCCCGCAGGTCGCAACATATCATGGACGATCAAGTAAAATTGCGGAAACGTGCTATTAATTCAAGAGTAATATAATAGAAAGTGGTCAAACCATGCATTTTTATTGATCATTCAGAGCCAGTGCATTATTTAACTTTTACATACAAGTCTAGTTTCAAATATTACAACCAACTCTTTTCTTTTATATTACACACACAAAATGGCTCTCAAGTTCTTCCAAAAGAAACATAGGAGACACAAGTCTCATCTATACCTCCTGTCCAAAAGTGCTTCTAATCCCGACATAGGATCGCCAAGCACAACCTCGGAACTGGTCTACTGATCTGAAAAAAATATGAAAACACAGTATGAGCAAATCAAAGCTCAGTAAGTTGAAAACTCATAACCCATGTGTGGCTAATTTTGCTGAATTCAAGTAACTTTGGGAGCTTTAAACTCCTTTCATTTTCTTTTGGAAAATAAGTGGTTCACAAGGAGTATGAAGAAAACCCTGTGTGTGCTGGGCCATTGTAACTGCTGCTTGTATGTCATTACCTTATCTAGGTGACGTAGAACAAGAATAATATTATGAGTTTTATGCCCTATGGTCACTATTTTTTAGTTATGGCCTTTAGCATGAGCTCTTTAGTTAGATATTTTAATTAGTCTAGTTTTCTATTGAGTTTTTTTATGCTAGGTTTACCTTTTATTAGTTTTGCTTTTATTTAGGTTTTCATACTACTTGATATATATGGTGTTTAGAATTCTATAAACACTCTCGTATGGTTTCTTTGGAACTTAGACGTGATTTACGAATATTTTAGTCTTCATGGTATAAAAACAAATGACCGTTTGATCTCAACTACACGGTCAAGATCCTCTCATCTCCTTCATGCCCTAATTCCCTGAGCCTTCTCAGCTGCTTGATCCACATCTGACGATTTAGATTCTATCAAAAAAAACATAGCATCTGTCTCCTACCTCGCACAGGAAAGGCGACGCTTGCCGCCAGTCGTAACAGCAGCAACCACCAATACCTTTCTCCTGTTTTGACGAATGAGAGGCACCAGAAACGTCCGCTACTTCTGCTGCTGCTGTAACTGCTACCCGCCCTATTCGTCACGAGTCTTCTCCTTCGCCATCGTCTTCCAGCATGCGCCACAACAGTCCAACATCGCCTTGCCACTCCTGCAACTCTGTATGATGCTGCAACAGCTCTGTCCACCACTAGCTATTGCAACAGTTCTGACATTCATGCTAGCTATTGCAACTCCGTCCGCCACTAGCTGCTGCAACTTTGTCCACTGCCACCTTTGGTCGACAGTCGACACCACCACAGCCGCCCTTCATTAAATCGCACCTGCACATGCATGCTCTTGTTGCATGCCTACCCCACACTATAAATGCCATCAGTGTGTGTCACGGGGCCATGTTGGCATCTAAGCAAGCGGGGCACCTGGACAAGCCCTTTTAGTGGATTTGAGTGATGTTGGCAGCAGAAGTCTTGGGACACGGTGGCTGTGGAGCGATGTCGTGCAGGATGTCTTGCATGGGTGCTTTGATAGGCACTTCTTCGAAGGGACACAAGGTACCAAAGGGACATCTTGAGCGGATGTCTACACGGAAGGCATCTTGGAGCAAGTTGGTCGCAATGCGGGGCGTCGATCTCGCTATTGAGGCGTGCACACCGAAATAAACAAGAATTCTTGAGAAATGAGTTTGGCATAAGCAATTTTCATTAAACAAGGAAAAAGGCTACAACAGGGTGAGGGGTTAGCATGCTCCCCCTCAATATACCATAACTCCAGGTGGTAGGTTGGCGAAGAGTGGCGTGGAAGACCATCTCTGGGTGCACATTCTACTTGTAAATGCTCATTCCTAGGCCACTAGTTGGCAAAACTATGAAAGTAGATACAAATCTGTGGAAAAAGGGGCAAAGTACATGAGAAATCCTAGGAAAGCGGTAAGATAACTTGGGATCATTCATATGATGTCCCTTGACGAAATGGGCATATGACCCATGAGAATGGGGTGCCGCAGCGGAGCGCGGAGCATTGGCCTTGGCGCTTGCCTTGGCCATGCGCAACGTTGCAAGGTCATGGTGCAGCGTTGCTTGAGTGGACCAGCAAATAGCCCGTGACATGCGCACCCTCTGCTCCACAGCACCACAGACATCGCCGCCTCCTTCGGTGACATCTTCCGCATCAGATTTTCTGCGTGCGTTTCCTGCAACATCGACGCTGTTGCTGATTGTGGAGTCCCCTGGACATCGTACTAATGCTTCCAACACCATTGTTGTAGTCGCCTTAACCTCATTGCATGCGGAACTGTCATGTTTTCGTTATCGCTTCCTCATCTGAAACCACAGTTGGGCCATCTAATATTTTTCTTCTGACTCATGCTACCGTGCTACATCCGTATTACGCCACCAGATCTGATCGCATCATGACACCAGACCCTTCACTATCTCCATCGCCTACTAGCAGATCGTCGTCACCAACGCAGCCGTTCAACGCTAGTAACACCATGCACATCGTGTTTCTTTACTTATGCTTCATTGATAGCTTGGCTGCAGCACACAACCATCTCAGTTCAATGGGAAATCATTGTTCTTCGAAATTGAGTAATTTTGTTTCTTATTGTCACTTTGCTTGCTTTAATCATTGACAAATTTCGTAGTATTACACGTTAACTCCACATATTATTTATCCATTTCTTTCCTACGTGTTCCTTTTTACTGTTCTCATATACGCATTGTCATGTTGTAATCAATCTTTATTATTGCTTGCTAATCGAAGTTTGCTTATTTTATTATAACATTGTGTTAACTTTTATTGTACTCTAATATAAACATTACATATGCCGAGTAATACTCCTAGTTCTCATGTTAATCATAATCTTCAACTTGGCACTAGTTGTCAGTCTCCTAATTCAATTCTTTACTATACCTTCGTGGTTATCCAAAATCTTGCCCATCATGTTGATATCTTGGGGCTAAAATAAACATCCTCACACAAAAATGTCACGCGTTCATCAATTATAATAACACTACTAAAACATCACACATGAATTATAATTTTCACTTGACTCGAGGTTCTTCACGATATGATCCTCCACATGACCCTCCCCAGCACGGTTTACTTTCACACAGTTCCCCTCTTCATGGTCATCACCCACCATAGATTGATGTTCACATCAAATATTGGAGGCACCATCTTTTGATGGTACACGTGATCCTATGATGTTCCTCAATTGGCTAGATAAGTTACAAGTTTCTTTTGATAATGTAATATGTATAGTGAGAATTATAGTTATCTCACCAAAATGAAACTTAAGGTTCTGCAAAGAATTACTGACGTAATATTCAACGTGACAGGAAATATCAAGGCTTTTTGTTTGTGGCCTGAGATGAAACATGTTCTAGAAGAACAATATGCTCCTACACGATCTCAAGATATATTTTTAGATGATTGGTTGAATATGCAACAAGATTCTTTGACCATCCTAGAATACATGAAAATCTTTAACAAAGCTAGAAAGCATTATGATCAAAAACATCTTGAATAGGTTGGTGTTTCATGTTTTGTTAATTTCCTTCGCTCAGAAATTAAATGTGAAATGCGACATCGCGATTATAAATTCTTAGATGATGCTTACTATGAAGCTCTTCAAATTGAGTCATACCTAAGTAGTCTTTCTAATCATTGTTTGCCTAAATCTTCAATTTCCTTGTTCCTCAGTTCCTTGTTGTCAACTCAAAGTCAATTATTCTTTCACGTAATTCATGAGATTCTCCATATGACAATAGCTTTTGCTTGGTCGAGTTCAGTAAGTCATCCTTCCATGACATTTTCAATCCTCTAGCTTCTTTGATAGTTGAGTCTGATTTTTCTTTTATTGAGCAGATAGTTTTGGGTTCCATTAACGCTTCTCTTTTCGAGCAAATTGTTTTGGGTTCCATTGATCCTTCTTATACAAACTCAGATGCTGAACTTGAGGAGATTGATCTGTTGTTCGAATTTTTGAACATTGATGAGCCTCTATCCATTAATCCTCATTGTCATCATATGCTTAATCCATCTAGTTCTCAAATTTGCACACATGTTGATCTTGTATCATTAGTTGCTGATCATTCTGAGGTTGTTTGTCCTTCTGCTCCACATATTTATGATTTCCAAAGAGAGATGCTCGATGCATTTTCTCTTCCTTGCCGTGGAAACTTGGACATATAACAAAATTTATTATTAAAAGGAGATTCATGAACAGTTAACATTTTTAATGAGGACTATAAGCTTGTTGCTGATGGGCATAGAAAATTTATCGACATATTTGTGAATGTGTATATGATGGTTTGTATGCTTCCTGAACTTTATCCTCCAATTACTTTCAATAAGTTTTATCAATGAACCACTACTACGTTGTATATTTCTCGTTGACAAGAACTCAATACTTAGCCATCTGATTATGGCATCAACTCAATGTTCATTGTTGCAGATTTTCACCCACATTGTGATCCCTTTGATTTTCCTCCCTTGTCTACAGGCACTTTTAACGATAGCAGTTATTTTATTGGTCCACTTATTAAGAAGATTCGGAAGTTCTCACCTCGACATTGTCAACATCTCTTCATTTGTTTGCTTCATCATCCATCTACTGTGATTGTTTGGATTTCTAAACTGATTGTCGCCATCTTGATGTTGTTCTTCATCATCTATATCACATGGCAACTCGTTGAAGTCGAGTTTTTCTCAGTCGGGGATAATTGATGTAGAAGAAGATAATATTATAAGCCTTATGTCCTATGGTCATTAGTCTTTAGTTATGGAACTTTATCATGAGCCCTTTAGTTAGGTATTTTAGTTAGTTTAGTTTCCTTTTGATTGGTTTTTCTTTTATTAGACATTTTCCTTATATTAGGTTACCTTTTATTAGTTTTTCTTTTATTTAGAATTTCATGCTATTTGATATATGGGGAGCTTAGAATCCTATAAATATTCTTGTATGGTTCCCTTGGAACTTAGACTTGATTTATGAATATTTGCTAATAGCAGCATATTTCCCTCAAGTTGATTTGAGTCTCCATCATTGGGTCTTGAGCTCTCAGTTTGTACAAACAGCAAAACTTTTCTTTCTACAAGAACAACATACTTTAGTTAGTTAACTCTCACCTAAAAAAAGGCAATGTGACGTGTTTGCTTCATTTGTAAGTTGGTAACTTCTTGAAAGATACCTTTCAATAGGAGTAGACAAGCATGAAGACCTTCATAAACTTCTTTTGCAACCAATTGGATGGTTAACATGTTTTTGTCTTGCTTGCTCTTATTTATGGGACTTTTGTGCTATTCTAGTTGTGTATACTGAGTAAATTTTCTATGATAAGTTGTTCATGAGTTTCAAGAATTGAACAAATGTATGTCTTTTTGCTTGCTCACGGAATTTGAATTCTTCATTAATTGTTTGTACATAGATTTGTTTGTGTAGCTGTTTTATATGAAAACTTATTTGTTACAGGCCATCGGTTCTTCAACTGAACTGATTTTGTGCTACTGTATGATCAAAGAGCTTGAATTCTCTATATCTCTCCATACTTTAATTTCAATTGTTTGCAACTTATAGGTCTACTCCAAGAACTCGGTGGTATGCCCTGATTAAGCATGTGCTACATGAATGTGAATATGTTTGTGAACAGACCTATCTGCAGGAAGTGATTAAAGGACTCCACCTGCTTGTTGATGTTCAACATGTCAGATCTGCTATTGTATGTAGTCTGTGTTAAACCAAGTGACATTTTCTTATTTAAGTTATGCAAGGTGAGGGATCTCCAGATGGAATCGCAAGTTTTAAGTCCATCTAGGTCTTACGAGATAGAGCTTAGAGTTGAAGATTTATGGTCATTAGCTTGTAGCGAGATATATGAACTTCTCAGCTATTTAGTTGTGTGAATGTAAAGAAAACTATCAAACCATAAACTCCTTTCAAATTTTTCATTTGCTGCTCTTTGTTGGTACTGCTAAACTAAGAAATCATATATGTGTCATCAGGTAAGGTCTGCTACCTACACATATAGGCGTGCATTAAAAACTGGTTGAGTCAATGGAGGAAAAAGGCAACGTGTGGACTTCAATAAACATGTAAGACTACTTAAAGGTATATGATTAAGCGTTTTAATTATGCCAAGATGAATCTTTTAGATCTTTATCAGGAACAGATGTTACTTCAATATCACAGTACTATGATATATGAATATTCATCATAGGGGTTTATTGAAACCATAGCACGTATAGCATCTACCTGCCAGTTTTTTCCTCTTTCCATTCTTCATCCGGAAAAAGAGGAAGATCTTTTACACCAAATTGCTATATATCATAAATAGGATTATTTCCTAGTTCTGATTATCATAAAACTAGAATAAAGTAGCTACTGAAACAAATGTCCATCATCAAAGAATATAGAACTAAAATAACATCAATTAAAAAAATAGAATCTGACCAACATCTTGAATTGAATCTATATTGATGTATGTAAATTAAATTGAAGGCAGGATAGGTATTATGATGGGGAGAATATTCTTTTGTTATGTTTTTTTTTGGAAAGAAATTTGATCATGTCGGTGTCGCAAATTAAATACCAAGATCTGCATTGAGATCCTCTGCATCACCATTGTCCTTGTGAGTTTGACACATGCAGTTAGTTCTCTTGTTTGGATTGGGCTGTGTTTGTGTTGTGTTGAGGGGTGCACTCTGCCCTGCAAAAGAAAGGGTAGGGAGTGGAAGGTGTTGGGTCAATTCATTCCAATCATATTTATGATGATTTAAGGGCTAATCATTTTAATCTCGTACCTACCATCATCAAAAGTGCCTGTGTGGTCAGGGAATTATAATAAATAAATATCCAGTCATCGAAAGCTGTTTCCACAATCATTCCATAGTTAAATGATCAATTGGTATATGCACACCGCGTACTTGATGTACCCAAGCTAATGATATCAAACGACCCTAATCAATCTTTCCTGGTCCAATCATATTAAATATTATTTTTCAGTATCAATTCTCATTTTATGCTATTAGTCTCTGATCCATCTTATTCATGTTAAATAATATTGTTATAAACTGGTTTCATTGGGATAAGAAACGTGTAGATTTTTAAGCACCATAAATCGGGTTGGTGGAGTGATGGATGATTGGATGGAATGTAAGATAGCTCATGATTCTGGATTTGAAAAAAATCTAGAACCACAGTTCTCGTTGATAGCAAGAACTAGTTGTTAATATGTTGTGCTGATAATTCATTGGTTAGAAAAGTAGAGTTTGTCCCCCACCTTGCTCATGTGTAGAGCTTTTACTACATATATATATATATATATTATATATATATATATTTATATATATATATATATATATATTTATATATATATATATATAAGTTGAATTTAAATCCGGCATTGGTCATATACACTTGTATATATATTGAATTCAAATCCGGCATTGGTCATATACACTTGTATACTTCTTTTACATCTACATTTTTATATGAAAAAATTGCAATAAATTTATTTTATTGAAGCGAATTTATGTTTCCTTTGATTGGCAACCACAAGGATGTGTTGGTATAACTGATTCAATTGAAGCCATCGAAAAATGAACTTTATATTAATATCTTAAAAGGTATTTGTAAATTTAGGTGTTTTAGAAGGATACAAACCCTAATGCGCCGAGGTATGAGCAAATCTTCTTGTCTGAGAAATGAGGAACAACATGCATATGTGTCATGAGAGATGACGCTGAAAGATTAGAAAGTTTTCTGTCAACTCAAATGTTCTGACACAAAAGAGATCCTAGTCTAAAAGTTTAGTTTCAGGGAAATTGTGTCCCTAGCTATTTCAGATTTCATTGGATCAGTTACACATTACATTACATGACATGACATAAATATTAATTGGCAGTCCATTTTTTACTTTTAGTTTATTTTGTATATAATGCCTCTGGATAAAAAAACAAACTGACATTCCTGCAAAAAAGCTCCACTTTTCTGACATTTTTTTACAACCAACACTGCAATTGTGTGTGAAATAAACCCGAGAAGCTCCACCCACAAGGAGGACAATATGAGTCACGATCATATGCATTAATATGATATTTGGTTATATTTGGAGCAAACTCGGAATCGATTCCAAAAAAGATTTTGGATCCAACTAAGAGTTGGGTCAAGATGTTGAATCCAGTTGACTCAAATCAAGACTAAGCTCAAGACCCCACTCTGCGCCAAAAAAAGGAGTTGTGCTTAATTTTTAAAATTTTAATAAATATAAGAACAAATATAAGTTTTTTTAAAAAAATAATAATTAAAATAGATTGATTAACGATAATAACTACTAAAATCATTAATAATTTAAGTATTTTTTAAGTAATTATTAATATTAATATTTTTCAGGCTAAATAGGTTGGGTATCAAGTTACAACTCTTTCACCTCGTACCTGATCCAAAACTTTTCAGGTTTTAACCCAAAAGTTTTTTAATTGAGTTAGGATGTTAGGCTGGGTCTAGTCGAACCTATGCTCACCCCTAATGTCGTATTGGTGAGAAGATTTTGGTCAAAAACTTAGGATATGTTTAGATTGTGGGGTTTGATAGGGTAAGTTAGGTTGCGTTTGAATGGGGTAGGCTTATATGGCAAATATTATGTTTGAATATGATTTTTTTTAAAAAATTAAGTAGGGTGAATTTGTGATTTGAAACTCATAAAATAACTAAAATTTCAACCCACCAATTTGGTGGTGTTTGATGGGTTACAAATTTTTATACTCATTTTATCATTACTCCTATTTTCTAAACTTAATTAAGCTTAGGTGTAAAATAGTCTTTTAAATCAATTAACCCATTGAATCCCATGATTCAAATTTTGTATCCAAACAATATATTTTTTAATTTAACCCATCATTCTCATCCTATTCTTATCCAAACATGAGTTTATTAATAATCTACCACACTATACTTCACCACCCTTTACTTCATTCTCCTACCCCATCCTTTCATTACTAAATATCCAAACAAACCTTAATATGACTACAATTAACTCTTATAAAAGTGAACAGTCATTGCCCTCATCTAAAGAAAAGGATGGCAAGCATGATGCAAAGGAGTGTCAAGTGAATAACTAGTTTGAGTCAAGTTGTCTTGCCATTATCCAACACCAAGCAACGACTTACAAGGAAGACATTTCCACTTCTAGAGCCATCAGATTGCGAAGAAGGTGAATGAGGTGACATACGAGATGGAGTTTCCTAAGTCTTCCACTTTCAATTAGCTAGAAGATGTCATTGACTGTGTATTTATCTTAATGCAACAAAACAGGTGTTGAAGACTCTCTTGATACTACATGATGTTGGATAGACTACAATCGATCAAGGATTAGTAAGTGAAGTCATGCTCGAGGAAGTAGACAGAGAGCATGACACAATGGTGTTTTTGTGAACATTCCTGCTAGCATTGTGTGATGCGGATGAAATCGAAGCAAATGAGATCAAGTTGGGCCAAACTCTAGTAAGCAAAATCAAGGCCAAAGGAGAAGACAAATGAGATCAAGTTGGGCCAAACTCTAGTAAGCAAAATCAAGGCCAAAGGAGAAGACATCATAAAACTCGGGGGGTCAAGGTTGTTAAGTGCAAGAGTTTAAGTAGACTCATTTTTCTTTCTATAAACTCGTATCGTGAATTCATAAAGTATATGTTCCAAGTAAAGTTATCTATAAATAATCAATATCCATCAACAATACAATATTATGCACTTATTTAAGATTCATAAATATTAAAGCTCCTAATATATTTTATTTGTATGTCAAAAATGTGAAATAATAAATGTAGTACTATTACAAAATATTACATAACTAATAATAATTTGCAAACTATTAAGCTAGAGAAAAAAAATATAAAAATGCACTAAATTTAGGTGCAATCAAATATTTAGTCTTAAATATTTATAAACATGATGCATGTCAGTTTTAACATATTTTGAGTTAGTTTGTTCATGGCATGCATCATTTCAATTAGTTTTTCAATTAATTTCATTGAGTTAGTATCTACCCAAGTTTTTGTATTTTCTTAAGTGTTTAGGGCGACGGGAGACAACAAAAGTCTACATCAGAATGGTTTCTCCATATTATTAAAGTCAAATCAGTTGTCACGGTCATGACAGACAATGTCACAACCATGAGCACATGTCGAGAAAGAGACCCAGAATTTGTCACGACCATGAAGGCACCACTACGATCGTGAGCGCGAGCAACACATCTGAATACACAAATTATTCACGATTGTGATGGGAAATGTCACAACCATGAAAACTCAAGTCGCGAGCAAGTCACAAGCGTGAAAAGATGCATATTGAAGAATCACGATCGTGAAACTCAGTTCACGGTCCATGAAAATATGAAAATCTAACTTACACCATCATGGTCACGACCCGTGAAATCCTGTTCACGGGTCGTGAGAATATCGACAATAGTCGTGGTCATGAAATGTAGATCAAGGACCATGAAACATATGCCTATATGCATTGCCAGTTGTGGTCACGGGCATGAAACTCAGTTCACGGGCCATGATATTTTGGCCATATAACGATGAAGTTGCATCGCGATCATGAAACCACTGTCACGATCGTGACGCGTAGATATGGAAAAGTTTAATTCTACCCATTTTTGTTACTAGCCTTATTTGAACTTCCATTTAAGGGCATTTTTTTGGGCCTAATCTCATCAGATTGAAGAGTTAGAGATCGATCTAACCTCCGAAGATTATGAAATCTCTTCTTTCATATAAATAAAGTCAAAAGCCTTCTGAATTTTTTTCATTCTCCTTAGGGATTATTCTGATTTTCCTTTTCTTTTGAGGTCGTCTGCTGGGGCTACACGCTGAGGAGCCCTACTGAGATCGATAGTGTGGTGCATTCGTGGAAGACCATTATGTAGACATCAAAGTTAGATTATCATTTCCTTCTATTCTTGGGATGAACTTTTCCTTTTGTTTGGACATGTATAACTTTTCTATGGAGTAATATGTCTAGGGAGTTTGTGAACCATGTATAAAGTGGATAACTTATAAATTGTTTCTTTTAGAACATAATTGTTGTTATTAATGTTGTTTCTTCTCTGTGATGATCATGATTGTATATTACTGACTACTTAGTGTAATTGATTCCATGAAGTTGAACTTGTGGAGAAATTGATTTTTGAATTCAAGTCATAGCATTTCATGTCACAATCTGAATTACTCGTTTGAGATTTCAAATTATGTGGCATGTTAAGTTGAACTTGATTTAAGGGGCTAACAATATAGGTTTTGCAACTTTCATGCATCAACTAGGGTGGATTTGTTTGAACGTCTACATAAAATCTGAAATTTAGATAGGTGATTGCACCTATTTATGGAATCACAATTTTAGCAAACCTAGTCTCTCATTAGAACAATTTGAACTTGATTGAATCCAATCTGAAATAGTGGTGCACAAAATTCCTAACCTTCACAAGTTGATTTCATCTTCTATTGCATCAATTGTTTCTCTCATTTTAATTTTTTTCATCTTTTAATTTTCTATGTATTGGCATAAAAACTTGATTTTAAACCTAAACTAAGTTTTTCTTTCTATCACCTTGGATTTAGATAAATTTAGTCACAATAGTCCTTGTGGGAACAATATCCCCTCTTATCATATATATTACTTGTGCGACTAGTATACTTGCTGGCATTTTCTGTTACTGCTGAGTTTTGTACGCATCAAAATACTCATTTGATACTTCATTATTTGCCACTAATAAGCTAGTTGATAAAATTCCAATACATAATTTTTTTATTATACAAATTGAAAAATTATGTGTATTTAAATAAAGTACAAACTCATATAAAATCATATAAACTCGCGTAAATTCTATAAGAGCCTATAAGATTTTACAAAAAAAAGTAAATCAATTTACGAATGAAATCTAAGATTCTAACTCATAAGATTTTACACTTAATTAACTCATTTTGTCTATGTAAATTCTTAAAGTCATTAAGAATGTAAAGCGTTGATTCTAGAGTTTAACAACATTATTGCTCGAGGTAATGACGTAGATGACATAGTCGACTCACTATGGGAAAATATAAAATTGAGTATTTTTTGACATGCCATGACAAAGGAGTTTTATCGGCTCTGCATCCTTCTTCATTCATTTTTCTTGTAAACATATATTGAGACAATGCAACCCAAATATGGTCCAAGGACATTGTTTTGAGGATCACCAATAAATATCCACCAATTTTAGGACTCTTCAATATTGTGCATCACCATTCCAACTCTCTACCATATTCTTCCAATTGTTTCTTATCTCAAATTTTGTAGTTTCTATTATTTTAATGCAAGTATCCTTCTAACCAATCTTAGCATATTTTGCCTCTAGCCTAAGGTGGTAATGTATATCGAGTCTCTTAGAATGATGTGTACCCCTTACGAATTCTCCCACATTAATAAGGGTTAAGTTGGCGGCCTACACAACCAGTGGCACAAGAGCACTCTTCATCAAGCATGAGTGTGACAAACCCACACAAACATTAATCAATAGTCATCCTCAAGTTTGTGTATGGGTCTTCAAATTCTTTTTGAAGAGTATTCAATAATTATATCTGATCACCATGTGCCTGCTCTTGTCTAGGGTGGGTGCGTGGATGTGTGCATGTGAGCATGCATGCTGAGTATGTGTGAAGAGTATGTACGAACATCAAATTAGTCATCTGCTAGTAGTATTGAATATCGATGAGTCTACATTGAAAAAAAAACTAACAATGAAAAAGAAGTATCTAGAAAATTAAGTATCAAGGAAAACTCTAGGTACAACTTAAGTACATGATTTTTTCTTGTATCTATCATTGTTTGTATTTAGATTCTAGATCATGTGGTAGGATTGCTTTATAGTCATTAAACAAATAAGTAATCCTAATAAATGCTACAAGCCACATCTATTAGGTAATATCATAGAAAAATATCTCCTTTATCTTTTTAAATGTATCCTCGTTAATCTAAAATGATATTCTTTTTTATATTATTTTGATTTGTAGTACAAGAACATTTGACTTGAGTTCATTTGTTAGTTTGTCTATTTTTATCTTTTTAAATGTATCCTCGTTAATCTAAAATGATATTCTTTTTTATATTATTTTGATTTGTAGTACAAGAACATTTGACTTGAGTTCATTTGTTAGTTTGTATATTTTTATCTTGTTTTATAATTATTTTATAATCACATCTATTTAATTTTATATTCATTCACATTTTCTTTTTCTCATGCTAATTTTTTGTTATAATATTTTAAATCTATTGAATGCCATAATAATTTTCTAATAGTTTAGTCAATTAAATATGTAATACTATTATATTTATTAATGAAAGATATGTAATAAAAGGTAAATTGACATTTTTTTTCAAATTATCCAAACAGTACATGATTTAGTTTTACTCATTCACCGCCATAATTTTTTATCCAAATATGAACTTAATAATAATCCACCACACTCCACTTTCCCATCTCATACTCTACCATCTCATCTCACCCCTCCATTAATTAATTTCCAAACAAATCCTAAAGATAAGCTATTTCAATCGTGTTAGAAGGTAAAGCTCTTATTGACTCAACTCGTTGAATGAGATCTTTTTCTTTCCTTTCCATATTTTCGACTAGAAAATAACAAAAAGATTGGAGAAGTGTATTGCTTAGATAAATTATTAATTCCTCTAAGAAAAAAACTAATATTTATTTACGACATATATAGTAACTTCATAATATAAGAGATCTTAACCTCTTTATAATGCCAAAAAAATTAGGACTTGAACTTAAGTCGCACTATAATTAAATTGTGAAAAGAGCAATTAAACATTCAAGTAAAATTGACAACAAAAAGGAGAGTTAATTCAGATATTATGTAATGCCTCCAGAAGTACACTCCTCCACGTGGTAGAATGCATGTCACATCTCCATTAGAGATGCTACAACACATTTTCTTTAAATTCATATTTGACCAATTGACTAGTTAAAATCGTGCGAAAGCAATGACTTTAAAATAAAATATCTATTAAATAATATAGTCAAATCAAATATTCATTTATATTGTTCAATAAGGAATCAATAAAACTCAATAAATTCTGCTATAAGACTTATTTGACTTAAGCTAAACTCCTATCATGTACAAGCCACCATGTCATGAACACCTGCATCATGAGCGCCATCACTTATTTGTTGCATCCATCGCCTGCATGATCAAAGTAGAAAAGATAATTTTCCCATGAGTGATGAAGCTTAATATATATAGAAAATATTAAATAGAGAAAATCATATGTACATATATCTGTGATAAATTAACCAATAATTCAACTTCCATTAAACTTACCTTTTTACCTTCTCATTCATTTATTCCTTTCTTCACTATATTATTATATCATTCTATTGCAAGAGCATAAGTTGCATTGTAGCAATATAAAGTCCAATTTTTTTTGTTCAGCGAGTTCTTGCTCAGTTCAATTTTTTTCATAGGATATCGTTAATTATTCAATTGCAAGAACCACAATTATATTGCTATGATAAAATGTTCATGTTTAGTAGGTTCAAGCCACATTTAATCTTTTGCTTAGAATCATATTACACTTCTTATCAATCTTTGTCCTAAGGTTTCATTCACTTCATTACCATTGAACATTACATGACAATGTACATTCCCTATTAAAAAGATTGTCACTTATTAAATTATCGACAATGTACATTATCCTATTTAGTATGCATAAGTAATGTGTTTGATAATCTTTATTCTTTTATTTATTATATAAAATAACTAATAAATAATATACATTTTTTTTACTAAAATATTCTTAAATAAAATAATTATATTTACAAATTTATATAAATTTAATTGAATTATTTGAACTTGAATCACAAACATATGCCCTAAACTTAAAGAAATTATAGATCAAACAAATAAATGTATAAAATAAGTAATATATATTAATTTTCTAAAACGGATAATAGAAAATTAATAATAATTTTAAATATTTATTATATTTTAATAATTAACAATAAATTATTTATTGTTTATAATATATGAA
The DNA here is from genome assembly GCA_001647135.1 of Pontederia paniculata. Taxonomy (NCBI): domain Eukaryota; kingdom Viridiplantae; phylum Streptophyta; class Magnoliopsida; order Commelinales; family Pontederiaceae; genus Pontederia; species Pontederia paniculata. The sequence continues at coordinate 11,701 of LTAE01002158.1, read as the reverse complement.
TAATCTATTATAGTTAATTAATAATACTAATATTATAATTAGTACAAATAATAATAGTAATTTATATAATGATAATGGTAAAAATAAAAATATTAGTATATTAATTAATAATTATACTAATTAATAAAATATCATATTAATTTTATTTGATTATTTTATCATCTATTTAAATAAAATTCTAAAGGACGAATGCGAAAAAAATTTATAGGAGATTGTCACTCAAGTGACAATCTGGATTATCCTCTCTCTCATGGGCAATCCAAATTGCCACTTCATAAGTCATCTGCATTGCTAGTCAACATAGATTGCCTATAAAATTAAAACAAGTGAACAAGGTAATGCAGTGGGCCTATATAATTTAATATAACATTGTCAATAATGTGAAAAGATTATCTCCATAGAAACGTCCCCTAAATTATTCAATTACCATAATCAATCATTAGTGAACTTTTACATGCATGAAGGAGAATGACTTTTACCCCGATGTCATTGAGGTAAGCTAAGCTTGAAAATTCAGTAACAAAAATTTCCGAAGGAAATAACATTTAATATGAAGGAATCCAATTATAGTTGTTCCCAAAGGAACCCATAAATGGTTATTCAAGTGGGAACCAAGTTGAACATGAATGAACACCTTTTAAATTATTCCAACATAACCCATTAACAATCGTTTTCGAAGGAACCCAATTGAACCTGAAAGAACAATTATTCCTACAGGAAGATAGTTCTTCATGAATCAATTCAATCACATTGAACATTTTTTTAAAATTTATTATCATTGAAATTTAAGTTTTGTGTTTCATAACTTCTGGTGGTGGAAACACGGCCCACATTTGAAGTAGACACGATATATTTTTTAGCCATTATCAAGTTTCTTCTTCTGTCGGAACACGACCCGCATCATATAAAAACACAGTTTGTTTCCATCTACTGGTTTAAGTTAACAAAGATGCAGTCAGGGTTCAAGGCGACCCAACCCACATTCGCTCCAGGCACAACCTGTGTTTAATAAAACACAATTTGTGTTATACTCCTTTAGGACGCGTCGGATTCCAAGGGAGTCGGCCATTTCTCTTTTTGGCGCTGATGTGGAATATGACCCGTGTTAAGGTGCGACTCGATATATTTCGACTCGATTCATTGCAATCTAAAGAACATGGCCTACATCTGAACACTACGACTCATTTGACAATAATGGACACAGTCCACATATAAGGTATGATGTGGTGCATTTTGTGTTGGGTTTTCACTCCTCGATTCATTGAACATGGTTCGCATCAAAGGGCGACGTGGCCTGTTTTCGTGCTCTGTCGAAAACACAACCCACACACTGGGGCGTGACTGCTCCAGTTGTTAGGGAACACATTCTGTGTTCAGTTCATCGTCTTCATCTTCTTCTCGTGAGCATATCATATTAATAATATTTTATACTATTAGATAAAACATAATCTTCATTATTCTTCAGGTAAAACCCCTAATATATCATATTCATATAAAAATCTCTAAGGTTGATCCTTCTAATTAAATACATACTTTATTGGCGTTAACTGATTCTCCTAGTTCTTTGTTCCTCCATTACGGTGTCTTCCTCCTCTTCTAATCCTAAGAGAGAGAGAGAGAGAGAGAGAGAGAGAGAGAGAGAGAGAG
>LTAE01002157.1:0-46393 GCA_001647135.1 Pontederia paniculata | reverse complement strand
TTTCATAATTTAAATTATAATTTATGTTTTTTCTATTTACCAAACGCTATATATAATATTATCAATAATTTATAAAGTGATATTTTTTTTTAGTGGTGATCTAAATTACGGATTAATAAAAATTGGAAATACGTCAGACAACCCCTTAGTATGTTACGTCAATAAGTTACTTAGCAACCTACAACAATAGATAAAGACAACATTTGTATAGTAAACAAAATGGAGGATCGTCTATTATGAAATAAAAATGGAGAATAAATTTAAAAACCAATATGAAAGTAAGAGGAAATACGATTTTTCTGTCTTGTGTTTGACACAATAGCGAATTATAAGTGGGATAGAATTTTATTTAATGAATAGTGATTAATATTTAGCGATTCATTAAGAGGATGATAAAAAAGTGTTTAATAAATGTGACAGTGAAAATAATTAACAATTATAAATGACATAAATAGACTTTAAATTAATATGATAAATTATTTAATTTATAATATTATGTACTTTCTAATTTTCTTATGTATTATGATAATTAATTTGAAATGATTTTTTAACTAAATATACATGCATAAATAAATAATTTAAATTAAATTATATATACTAATGTCAATAATATTTAAAAGTTAACAAGTATTTATGGTTGTATGCGTAGCTAAAATATTAATAAAAGTTATAATAAAAAAAAGAATAATTTGAGTATAAAAGTTTAACTTCTATTTTTAAATCCCTAAACAGCCTCTCACTCAATCGTTAACATATAAGATAATTTATCAAACACTTTATTATAAAAAAATAATGATTTGACCAAGTCAAACATCTAAGTTCTAATTTAAACTTTAAATTTTGATTTGACAAATAGAGCCTAAAAGTATGTTTAGCCATAAGTAGCAACGTTCTCAGCAACGACTATGCCAAATAGGCCCTAAGCTAGGGGATGACCATGCCAAATATGCCCACACCTAGAGGCAGAGCCACTAACTTAATTCAAAGGTTCAAATTTATAAGATCATTTGTTGAAAGATGAAAAATAAATAAGAAAAAAATGTAAATAATAAAGTAAGTATAAAAGAAAAGAAGTAAAGAATAGTGAGGATAAGAGGGATTTTATTAAGAACGTTTTAGTTTATTTCCATGTAGCTTATAACAAACATATGTGATATTAAATTATTGTTATAAAAAAAATAACCGCCATCTAGGGGAGTTAGTGCACCTCTTGGCTCCGCCCTTGTCCTAAGATTAAAAAAACAATAACAATCCTTCGAGGCATTGACTCCTAAGTAGTGTACTAATGAATAATGATGAATAATAATATAAGAAGACATTGCATTATCTCTTAACATTACTTGTTAATCTATATTACTTAATAGAAAAATTATAATATATTAAATTATTAATAACGTGCATTATTCTATTTACTATATATAAGTAATTAAAGTGGTAATTCATATTATCATATTTACTTATATAAATGATTACTAAATAATATATATCATTTTATCAAAATACTCTTTATAAATATTATTAAGTTAAAAATTTTGTATTATTGAATTAAAATTTATCAACTTAAATTATAAACTCACAGATTAATATATTTAAGTAATTAATAATCTTTAAATTAAAATAATAATAAAATAATATTTATAATTAATAATAATATTTTATAAAAATACTAGTCTAATTAATAATACTTATAAATAACAATCAGTGCTATATTTTAATTCATACTATGGTCATAATAATATAATATTATTTAAATAGTATTTAAATATTTATTTAAATACTATTTATTATGGTCATTAATTTATAATAATAATAATAATAATGATAATAATAAAATTATTATATGATGATTTATTATTGTTTTATGTTTTATTTATGGAAGATTTAAAAGGGTGAATATAGAAATTAATATAAATAATATTATCATTGAGTGGTAATTTGGATAGACATTTTTTTCTTAAGTAATATGGATTAGCACTTCATAGGTAATCTGCAGTGCTAGACAATTCATATTACCTACAAATTAAAATAAATAAATAAGATAATTTGATGTGCCCAAGTAATTTTAAGTTCAGATTATCAGTAATATATATAGATTACTAAGTGGGAAACACCTCATAAGATTAATCTATTTCAAAATGAGTTAGATAAATATTAATAACTATAATTTAGAATAGTACTTACGGTTGTAATCTTAGCGAATGAAGAGTTTTTTGTCATTTACAATGTTGAAATATTAAAAAAGCGATACAAAATATATAATAACTAAAATGCACTATATAGCTAATAATTAGATAGTTTAATTAATTAGTGAAATTAAATTTTCGATAAAAAGAATTTTTTTTCGATTATAAAAGAAAGCTCATGACCTAATACATGAAAGAAAATATTGAAAATAAAGACTCGGTACTCAAACCGAGGGGTGAACCTATTTTCTACCTCAATTTTTTTACAAATTGTAGTTGTTAGTATTCTATTTCTGGATGATGTCAAAATTTGTTGAAGAATTTTTTTTTCATTTTGATATTTTTTCGGATTGTAAAATATTTTACGACGAATAAACCTTATGATACTTTGTTATATTATAAAATATAAATTGTTGAAAACAATTAAAAGTTTCATATGCCTTTTGTCGATTTTTTTTTTCGAGAAAAGAGTTCCGTTGAAAAAAAAAATCTGTTAAAAGAAGTTGACATTTGCAAAAAGACGAATTATTTATTTCCGTAACAAGAATTCATTTTTACTCACAAAAAAATCACACAGACTTTCATTTTCGACTACGATTTTCTTTATATTTTCGAGTCGTATATTAAACACATAAACATTATTTTTCCTTAATTTTTTTTCTTTACAACCATCAAATTAATATAGTCTATAAATTATACCAAAAAAGGCCGATTGAGAGGAGGATAAGAAAAATAATTTCATCATTTGTTACTGTTTGATATTTAAAAAATATTTTGGTCAACAAAGAAAACAACTTTTATTGATAAAATGTTAAACATTTGGATTTTGTTTCTAAAAATAAGAACTTCATTTTTCTCATAAAATTATATTGATTTATATTTTCAAATTTCCTATATTCGAGTCATATATTGAACACGCAAAAATAAATAAAAATAACGTTTTTACATTAATTTTCTTAAGATTTATAACATATTTATATTTTTATCAAAAATAAATGGGGCCTAAAACTCTCGAAAATTATAACTACCGAAAAAGGCCCATTGCGAAGAGAATAAGAAAACGTTAACTGAGTCGGGTCCGATAGTTGGGTGACCCAAGACTCACGTCTCGTAGAGCTCGACCTTGATCTAACTCGAGTTCGTTCTTTCGCTCTCAGATCGAACCCCGTCTCGATGAAGTAAATGACTTTGGGCTCCACACCCCAAACCGCGGCATTCGCGCACACGCAAGTTGCCAACTCCCGCAAGCGCTCGTTAAAGCGAACCAGCGTCGGTGGTGGAGAGCAACCAACGAAAACCAAACCGCGCGCCGGCAAACGTGGAGGACGCCGTCCGCGCGTGGAATGTTTGGTGGCAGCAGCGGCATTTCATCGATCATCTCCCATGCGTCCGTTTCCTTCCCACCAAAATAGAAGCACCAGAAAAGTAGGGGAGAGCTCGAATAGGGAAGGGGAGGAGAGCACCGCAGGCAGATCTCTGGTTCCGGGAGTCGTCGTCTTGCTCCGCGAACGGTGCTCTCGTTATTTTTAGCAAAGGGAGCGGAGGAGGCTGTGGAACAGCGCATCCAAAGCTGGCAAGCGTGGAGATCGGAGGGGGGTTGAGGGCGCGGAAGGCGGGGGGCGCAGCGGTGGAAGGGACGGACGCTGAGGAGTGCAGGCCGTGGCGCCGCAGGCTCTCGTCGGCAATGGCGGTCTCATGGTCTTCCGTTCTCAGGCTCTCCCTCCTCCTCCTCCTCATCGCCGCCATCCTCACCGCCTTCCTCACCCTTCCCTTGGAGAAGGTAAAGAGATCTGTTTTTGTTGCGCACACGCAACCGTGGTTTCTAGATCTGTTGGTTCTTACCGATACGTTTTAGTGTGTTCGCATTCCTGAGACTCTGTTGGATTTATTATGTAACCTTTTTTAGGATAAATCTTGAGAATGTTTCTAGTTTTACTAGATCTTTTTGTGTTTGCCTGCCTACAGTAAGTTTGATTTACCATTGTGACGTAATTTGACGATCTGCGATCTATCTATTGATATCATGCATCTTTTGTTAGAGGGTGCTCAATGATTGCTAGATATTAACTTAGTTCGATCGTTAATTAAATACAATTTGCTTGCAGATTTTGAAGGATTTCTTGGTATGGATAAAGCAAAGCGTTGGTCCATGGGGTCCTCTTGTACTGTAAGTGTGAAGTTGGTTACTGTAATAAATATGGATGAATTAAGATGTTCCTCTAAGAAAATATGTGAAATTTAGATGGTTTTGTTAGACCATCAAATAATCGATCTATTAGGGTAGCAAGGGAGGTTTGCACCTGTAGTTCCTAGGTGGAACAAAATTGGTTGTCACTTTACCATGTATTTCTTGCCCATTCTCTTTTTCACCATGAGCAACCCTTTGATGAAGTACACCACTTTTTTTTGTTTTCAATGCTTCTCATCCGGATTGAAATGGGAAAGGGGATTATAAATAGGACACTGGGTTCGTTGGTGGCATTGATGTTGCAGGATAATTGTAGACACACCATACAAATTAACTAGTGCAACACTTCTCTGTGCATTATTATTTTGGCAAGTCACCTATGAAATTGTTCTGATTGCTAATGTGAACGAGCTAGTTTATTTCATCATAAATATGGATGACTATTGATCTCAGATAATCATCCTTTTCCCACTCTGAAAAAACGCACTTGCTAGTTTGCTATAATTAATATGTGAAAACTAATTCTCATTTTCAATTTACCGAAAATGCATCATTTAGGAGTAGGGTTGAGTTCTGCAGTTATCTTTTTAAATATTGGATCTCATACTTGGCTCGTTTAACTTTTTATGCCATTTAGGATTGAACATGTATATTTTAACAAGATCTTTTTGTTTTTTTCTTTACAACCAGGGCCCTTGCATACGTTCCTTTAACAGTGCTAGCTGTTCCAGCATCAATACTTACGGTAATAATGAACTATTCTTTCTGGGGTGTTTAACTATCATGTTGCAGTGATCTATCTCCATTCCATTACTTGTGATTATATTTCTGATAGGATCCTGGATAGATTGACGTGGGATGCAGGAGACTTAGTGTTCCATAGTTGTTTATAATGCCATGTGAAGGTCTAATCACTACGTAATATTCATAAGTTTTGTATCATCACCTTATTCTTAGGTTTCAATATGTAGCAGAAAGAAAATTTGGTCCTGAAATGGAGTTTCTTGATCTTCCTTCTTTAATGAGATTTTTTTGTAAGCTTTAAGATCCTTTGAGTAGATAGCCGCATGTCAGACTGTGCCAACTTTGTTCCTCTGATTATTATGAGGTCTTTACTGGGAAGAGATGAGCAATTGTCTGACGAGTTAACTGTCGTTGGTTAAAGAACATGCAGCAAAATACAAACAAAAGAATCTCCAAGACAAAAAAAAAACAGAAAAGAATGATGATAATGAAGAAGTTTAGCCTCATAACACAATTCCATACTAATGAATATGCTTCTCAATTTTGTTATTGGATATGAAAGAATCTCCAAGAACATGTGACATAAATGTTGACATGACCTCAACTGTCAAATTTTCCTTAACAATTACCTTATTCTTATTCTCTTTTACTAATAAGCTGTCCTGGATATTCCTTATCATTTGATTAGGTCTATCATTTCACGTTGGCCTTATCAGATTTAATTGTTTGCCAGTTTCTTGGTCTGTGCAACTGTTTACTCTGTTCTGCCATCCAGCAAGTTGTGAGTGATAAAGCTATGACATTTGAAACAAAATGATTAACTATTGACCATATTATTTGGATTCAGGTGCTCTTTAAAGCAATAGATTGACCTGCTGTCTAAATTCCTTGCATGTTTATGTACTGATTTAATGCGTCCAAATAAATTTCAACATTCAGGCATCCTATTTCACACATCATACTTGTGTATGTATTGATATTATTCCCTTCCCAAGAGGTATAAATTCCTTACATGTTTATGTACTGATTTATGTATCCAAATAAATTTCAACATTCAGGCATCCTATTTCACACATCATACTTTGTGTATGTACTGATATTATTCCCTTCCCAAGTGACGCGTCCAATAAAAAATCTTATAGGCAGATGATGGTTGTCTTAAACTTTAATCTTTGATTTAAGTCCAATTTTTTTAGCTTTCTTCCTCTAAAAAAACTTCTTAACCTTTCTATTTAACGTAATTATCTTTTCTTTGGATCTAAGTTGATTCATCAATTCTCATCCAGAAAATTTAACATTTGTTCATTATTTTGCTCTGAATCTTGGCCAGTATGGTATGCATTGTTTCCTGGATGTTTCCAGTTAGTCTATATTTGCAATAAGTTTTCTGGAACTCTTGATGTCTACTTCCTTTGTCAGCCTAATAATACCTTGATAAGTACTTAGCTATAAACTGCTTGTCAATGGACTAAGGACACCCATATGTAGTTTATACTTACACAGCTGGTTAATATTGCGTGAGATTTATTTTTTCATCGTTCTTGAACCATCCATTATCTTTTTACCTCCATCTCTTATTACTCATCACCACTAAAAAGAGATAAATTTTTAGAGTGTACCTTAACATTATGGATAAATTGGGGTTTATTTTGCTCATTAACAATAATCCAAATTGATGCATCTGAGCTAAATGGTATTGATCTTCTTTAGAAGATACATGAGTAAGTTAAAACACTCATAAACTTCCTCAATAGAAAAAGCCAATCATATTCATTACATATACAGATCCCATAGCACAGATGTTTTATACCTTAGCAACTTGACATTTTCTTTTGGTGGTCATGCTGTCTACAATGGTTGTGCAGAATGTGAATTTTTTTTCTTCATCAACTTGTTTATTATATTTTAGATTTTTATTAGGTTATGAATAGCTTTAGTTTTATCTTTTAGTGTTTGTATAGTTAAGGATATTAACTGTTTTGGGGTTAAATATACTTATGATGACTAAATCTTAGCTTCACAGATGTTTAGGTTTGTTAGAAATTGATTATATTTAATTTCAGCTCATGGGGAATCATTACAGAACGGCAAGAATATGAATAAATATGTATGACTTTCTCATAGTTTCAGATTGGAATTTAATATATGTTTCCATTTCCCAGCTTGGTGGTGGATATCTTTTTGGGTTACCTATAGGCTTCATTGCTGACTCTATTGGAGCAACAATTGGTGCAACAGCGGCATTTTTACTTGGTAGAACGGTAAAAAAATATGCATTTTTTGACCAAGTTAAAAAATCTCTTTACCGCTCTCAAGAAAATAATCTCTTTAGATTCATTATGTATGCAACAATGAGTTTTGATATACTTTTAAAATATGCATTTTTTGACCAAGCTAAAAAATCTCTTTACTGCTCTCAAGAAAATAACCTCTTTAGATTCATTATGTATGCAACAATGCATTTTGATATACTTACTTTATGCATCTTTAGACTTTATCGTCAACCAATAACTGAATAATTTTTTGTTATCAAAGCCCTTCCAATCTAAATTAGATGTTTATGAATTATGATCACCTCATGTTTCTTCTCTTGTCCTAGCTCTCTCCACCAAAGCTGTCGAGTTCAAGAGCTTAGTAAATTGAATTAGAGCCCCATAAATTCATAGAGTTTATGTACTAGGTAATATATATTTGAAATACTTTGTACATTTTTAGATAAGAGAAAACTTCTTTTGAAGACCCTATAGCATAAATAAAAATAATTGTCATTGTCTTCAAATTTCATCTATTATACTCTTTTTTCAATTTTTTAAGTACTATGATAAAAAATATGCAATAGAAAGAAAAAACAAAAGAAAAAAAAGATAAAAAAAGGAAGGAATAAGAAACAGCAAAAATATAGAAAACAATGAAATAGAAAAGCAAAAAAAAAATCACAAAGTTTTATTAATAAGGTTTGAACCCTTAGCCATTAAGCCTCCCACCAAGTTTACTACTAAGCTTGTACGCATTATAGCAGTTTCCATGAGTCCATCGCTTCAAATCGTGAATGCAAATGATTTTAGTATAACTTGCAATTGTATAATAAGATCACTAGTTTTTGAAACCTACACTTGTAAATTCATGTGTCATGCTTAATACTACTTATGGTTTTATATCAAATTAACTCATTTTTTAGATGAAATCCGAAAGCTCATACAAGTTTATGAGTTGAATCACGATTTACAACCATAATCTTCACCTCAGTAAACAATTTACTTGTACCCCTTAAACAATGACTTGTGAGTTTTGAACCAAAAAGGTACCGAGTTCAATTCCCAACAGGGGAACTTCTTGCACCCCGTTATTCGTTTATTTATTATTTTGTGGGGGTGCACCCCTTTATTTTCAATTTCATGTAGGAACAATTTTTTTTTTAGAAGGGCAGGAAGACTTGTTGGCATAACAACTTATGCAGATATGATATTTTATATAATCCAATCACTATACTCTGCAGATTGGAAGGGCTTATGTTATCTCCAAGTTGAAGGATTATCCTAAATTTCAAGCTGTGGCGATTGCAATTCAGAGATCTGGCTTTAAGGTTCTAAAGTTTCGTTTCTAGTATTTCTTTTGGATAAATTTACCTTAAAAAACTATATATCTTAATATGAAGTCTTTCTTTCTCTAAAGAAAATATTTAACAGGATGACTACAATATTTGCCTATTCATCCTTTTTCACCCACAAATTATCTCTTAAGAGAGACTATTATTTAGTTTGCATAATAATATTCAAAATGCTCTGTTGCACATGACCTGTGAGTTGTATATCTCCTCAGTTCAACTGCCAGTTGTTCCCTTAATTTATCTTTTGTTATAAATGAATGCATACAAATATCATGATACCTCTGCATATTCATGTATTTTCAGGAACGAGTTGCAAATATTATATGTATGCTCTTGATCAACCTGTAATACTTAACATGAATTAACTAAATATTCATATATATGCACTTGCTATCATTTGATTTCAGACGTATAAAGAGTAATTTTACAATTTTGCATCCATATTCCTAACTCTGTTTTGACTTGAGAAAGTAATATTTGATTTACAATAAAAAATCTAACAGTTCCTATTGAAAAATCTTCTTTAAGTCTTCCAATGCTATTTTGCTGGGGATAAACAAGTTACACTACATGCTGATCACAAAATATCGATCTATAGAACTGACAGTCCTGAAATTTTATTTCTTTTCAAGAGCTAATAAATGGCAAGGCTGATTAAGATTCATGTAAGCCATTTCGTGTCTCGAATTATTTGATGAGTTTTTTTTCTTTTCTCTTGGAATTGTTTGTGGCAGGTCTAGTGGAACATATTTATAGAAACAAAAGAATGTTGTTTTAATAGTCAATACACCTGGTAGTTTTGCATGGGTTAATATTGGAAAATTATGGTTTTGAATAATAGCTTCTTATTGACATGCATTATGTACAAGAGTTGAGAAAATTAAGTGTGACACGTTGCCTTCTGATTTGATATACATGATACTATTATTCAATTGCATTTACGATTCTTTGTATGATATATTGTTCAGTTTTCCTTTTGTCTTTCTGCAGATTGTGTTTCTCTTGAGGCTTGTGCCTTTACTTCCGTTTAACATGCTAAATTACCTTCTCTCCGTTACCCCTGTTGGTCTTGGAGAATATATGTTGGCATCCTGGCTTGGCATGATGGTATGTCTTTGAGGATCTTTTATGCATTTTTTTAGTAAAAGACATTTCATTTATGCATTTCTAATTATTGGAGGTCAGGTAACAAGATCACTACAATTCTTAATTTGTTATGCTATCCACTATAAATGTTTGTAAGAGTACCATTTTTTTTAAGCTAAAATCATGTTCAGAAGGTATTAATTAATTTGTACAGCTCGGTCTTGGTATATTTAAGGTTTTGGATACATTCTTCTGATATCTAATCTGTAGAAACCAAGAAATTTGATTTGTGATCTCCGAAATGCTTGAACAGTGTTTCAACAAAATACTTATATTTAGATGTATGTCAATCTATCACCTTATAATTCACACACTGTTTAAATTATCTTGAATAGTTTGATGAACTATTGATTGTCAAAACTAGTTTGATAAATCAGAATATTCTGTCATTTCTTTTCTCTTTTGAGAAAGGGAAGGATGGTTGTCATTTATTCAGATATTGCTGCCACTTTTATGCATTTTCATGTGCAGAGATCGTAAAATTTGTTGTCAAAGAATAGATGTCAATATGCTATATCAAGATTTTTTGTATTTGGAGGGGAAAATTTTGATTTATGAAGTTTAATTATCATGCTGTATTGATAATAACGGAATGTGCACGAGGAACCAAAACTATACATAATGCCTAAAACGTAAAAGTACTACCTACCATTTTCTCACTCCATCATAATACCTCGCTTCCTTCCCTCATCAATGCAATCAATGATGTATTATGTACATCTAGATCTATCAAACTTATATAAAGAAATTTCTACCCCTTGTCTGATTGATCTTTTGTCAATTTCTATAAGACAGCAGTTGGGCCATTTTATATACATGGATGACAACCGCAACTCTGGTGGTCATCCTTTTTCTTCTCAAAAAAAAAGCAGTTGGGCCATTTGTAATTTGTAGTTCAGAATGCTGAGCAGTGAAGAAATATACTTCAATAATCAACACAATGAGGTGAGAATGTAAGATGAATGTGGGGAGTTACTAAAGAGATTAAGAAACAAGTACATTTGAAATCTTGGAGTAGGCGAAGAGTTGGCCTAGGGGGCTGAAAATTAAGGAGAGATTGGTTTGAATGTTCTTAAATGATCTTTGGGCCATCCTTGGAAATCTGAAATTTTTGTTTACCCTAAGAGGAACACCGAGAACACCTTCGTCTCTTTGATCACCTGTTCATTATTGTAACTAATAGAATGGGTAGAGGGGTGCCATACCCTCCATTCCATTTGTGGTGATTGTGTAGTCTAGGTAAAGCTTCATGCTCCATTTTTGGTTCCATTTTCTTCTAGGTAACTGCCCTCGAGTATAGTTGAGGATGTATTCTTCCCGCTAGAAGTAAATTGGCTCCTCTTGACTTCTTGGCTGAACGGATGCTGATGAGTTCTTGTTCTTATGTTATTTCTTTTAATTCTTGAGAGGCAAAGACCACATATAGAGAAAACTGAATAAAAAAATGTTTGGTAATGAACCCACCTAAGCTGGTTGACTGCAAACTGACAGTTTCTAGCCTTTCTAAGGAACCATTGTTAAGAAAAATTTGTTATTTAGTTTGATGCTCAGAAAAGCTCAATGTAAAAGCTCGTATATGAAGTTTCGGAGTTTGGAGCTAAGAGAAAAATTTCTTTCTGCGTAAACTTTTGGACAGTTCATTGTTGTCGAAAGGAACTATGGTGTTGTTTTGAGAGGGCAAAAGGAACTATAGTTTTATTTCTTTGAGAGGGCGAAGGGAACGACAGTTGTCCAACATAAATAAATAAAATGGAACCGTAGATGAGCTATCCATAAGTGAGGCCAAGCAAAATGGAATACACATAAAGTCCAGGGTTGAAATATTCTGGAAACCTGGTTGCATTTAATCCTAATATCTTTGTTTTTATAAGAAGTGTCATTGTCTTAAAAAAATAGTTATGTTATAAAAAAACATTAAATTTTAGCCAAATAGATCCAATAAGAGCATCTCAAAAGATTCTAGAATGCAGAAGTCGTTTTAATATTCGGTTACTAACTTGATGTCTCCATAGTTGTATGCTTAGTTCCGTCCTCTTCTTTCCACGCAAGCTTGTGTTTGTTTGTTTCTTTCTTGCCTAAGTGATGCATGGTTTATCAGCTATTATACCTCACTATAATTGCATCTAAGGTGTGGATATAACCAGCAAAAGGGAAGTTAATGAGATATCCACCAGTAATTAACTTCGGCATTTTGTTGATATTTTATATCAAAGTGTTAACAAGTCTTAAAAAATTGAAATTATAACTGGAATTCCAGCTTTTTTGCTTAGTCAGGTTCTAATGCTTTGACTGTCATCAACAGCCAATTACTTTTGCACTAGTGTATGTTGGCACAACCCTGAAGGATCTAGCTGACGTAACACATGGATGGAGTGAAATTTCAACTACTCGCTGGGTATGGGTTAACTTTGTACTATATTCATGGAGACCCATGTATTTACTTTGCTTATGGTCAGTGAATTACTGCTTAGCTATTTCTGAGTGCTGACTGTGACCAAGCCCTAAAAACCCTCTCTTGTAAGTTGTATGACACAATGTGGTTTATGCAGGACATATTAGCACAACCCCTGACTCATCATTATACATGTTTTCCATATAGCAATAGATTGTGATAATTATGTGCAATGCTTCTATCTGTCATGGTTCTGTTTATTGATAAGTGATACAAGCTTTAGTTTTTTTTTTCTTACCTTTGATATGTATAAGTTCTTTTTGTTTTATAGTAATTCTTTTTGAGGATCTTGTCTACAGAATGTCATTAAGCAACAGCTGACCAAGTTTAATAGTCGTCCTGCGTTACTAAAAGATATATGGAAATGTAAAAATGAAGGTAAAACTATATAATGTAGTGTCTCAAAATACAACTAGTTTTTTTTTCGAGATTGGTCTGAAAAGAAATGCGGCCAACAGCAGCCTTCCTTGATGAAAATACCACTATGATTCACAGGGCCTTTCTCTATCTCCTACATTAATGAACTGAATGAAGTAAACTATTTTCTACATAGCACTTGGTTCCCACAAGAATGACAGTGTTACAGTGGTTTAACATGGAACAAATAGTAGCTAGAGGTGTAGCCAACAAACCTTCTTGCTGAAATATGTAACTAATGCATCGTTCATGAATAAATATTACAATATCCAGGATATACTATCTACAGTAATTTGACTGGGGAGGTATTGAAATTATCATATAGTAGGGGTATGAGTTTATTTTGAAGTGCCAATATATCTCCAGCATTATATCTGCAATCATGTCTGTATGTGCAACCACCTTATTTGCTTCTGTTGTAATATAATATTGGTTCAAATGTCTGCAGGTAATTATCATATCTGGATTTGCAATATCTGGTAAGAAATCCCTTGCTGCACAATTGATTTGCATGTGCCATCTCCTTAACTTCAAGCACAATAAGAAAATGGAAAAATATTTTCATCAGAAAAGAACAAGGAGATTAATCAAAATTTGGTAATATCTGCAAAACACATTATTGAAGTTTTATTTTCAACTTTGTAGATAGTTTAAACCAAAATGAAAGTTTGTTGTTCATTCCTAGAATGCTTAGATGTTTTTTGTTAATCTTAGTAATGCTGCTATTTAAGTGACACCAGCCATATCCGTTAACAATCTTGTAAGTATTTTGTCCCTGATATGCTGGGCTAACATGCAATAAATATTAAACATGTTTTCTCATTGTATATAGAAAACATGAAAATGATTATACTGCCTATTTGTTACAATAAAATATGGAAAAATCTATATCTCCTAAAACTTGTGCCTAAACATCCTCCTAACACTCACATCACAAAATTGACCATAAAGAATGATAAAATTACAAAGCATGCCATTGTGAGGGGTTGGGAGGATTTAGGCACAAGTTTTAGGAGGTTGTAGCAACACTCATAAAATATTCAAATCATAAGTAGGTACAGGAAAAAAAAGTAAATTTAATGGGAGGATTCTTAAAAACTACTTATCATCTTAAAATTGTGATTGTCAATTCGTGTTTTCTGTTTTCTTGCAGCTGTCCTTATGGTATGTGTCACAAAAGTAGCCAAGGCATCTCTAGACAAAGCGTTGGCAGAGAATACAGAGGTGGAAAATCTGTTAGTCACACCCTCTCTGCCAGTCGTATCTTCTCCATCCTCATCCTCCCCCCCGGATCTTCAACAACCACTGATAATCAAGATTGACTCTTCATCCGACGATCATAAAAAGTGATATTCTTTTTCCAATCTTTCCAATGTATATTCCTTTTTCCTAACACTCTCTTCAGCATCATATAGTCATTTTCTGTTGGTTTTATGAGGAACCACCATTGAGGTTTTGAAGCAGCTACGTTTCTTAAAAACAATGTAGGTCCTTCCCCCCCAACACAATATTGTCTGTACACACAAAGCCACTAGCTGTAATCCCTCGTTTATTTCTTTCGGCATTAAAATACTATGTTTATTTTTTTTACCAAGATCAAAATACTATTTTTTCGGATGTTAATTCTTGTGTTACAGATTTTTTTTCGACAACGATTCTAAGATGAGATCGCATGAAGGTTTTCATTCTTCTAGTCTTACTTTTCTGGGGGCTGAAGCTTTTGAATATTCACATACAAAAAACCTCTACTTGCCTTTTTATGTTCGCCGTAACCTTAATCAGGTCTTAGAGATATCTCGAGGCGATATATTTCCCAGTGATAGTTCTATTCTCATATTTTTCAGTAAATTACTTCTATTTTTGTTAGAGATTTCAGTAAGCTGTTGGAGTTCTTCCAATTTGTATTGCTCCCTCTTGCAAATGTCTTCTCGCAATGTGCCGTCAAACTGTTCGAGGTTGCAATTTTCGTTAGTAGTTTAGTCTGTTAAAAGCCCGGCGCTCGTGAGTACGAGGTTGTAATGTAATGGCATGCAAGTTTATTTGTAGGTCAAGAGAAGTATCGTTTCAATTTGTTCTCTTTTTAGTTTCTTTTTATGTACATTCGTAACGAAATAAAAAGTGTCAGGTAGCTAAATTAACTTAAAATTGTTTCGGAAAAAGTCTCAAAATATTTGATTAGAAAGTGAAACAAGAAACAGTGATCGCAATGAAAAGATAATAATTAAGGCCCTAGAGGGAATATTCTTTTTTTTCTCTTGTGGAAAGAATATAAGTGAAATATTTTTATGGTGCTGTTCTACTAAGGTGTTTGGATGAATTAATTGGTATTGTAATAATTAAAATTAAATATTTGATTAAAGTGAGAAAAAATAAAATTAATATTAAGTTTATGGACGTCCACTCTCTGGTCGCCCGTTGCTTCAGCAGAGTGGATGTCCGTTGATTCTTCTTCAGCTTCATGGACGTCCACCCTCTGGTCGCCCGCTGCTTCAGCAGAGTGGACCCGCTGATCCTTTTTCAGCTTACTTCAGCATCTCTGATCGCTCGATGATCCTGCTTCAGCTTCATGGACGTCCACTCTCCGGTCGTCTGCTGATCCTTCTTCAGCTTCCTTCAGCATCTCTGGTCGCCTGCTGATCCTTCTTGAGCTTCATGAACGTCCACTCTCTGGTCGCCCGCTGCATTAGCAGAGTGGACGTCACTGATCCTTCTTCAGCTTCCTTCAGCATCTGTGGTCGCCCACTGATTCTTCTTCAGCTTCATGGACGTCCACTCTCTGGTCGCTCGTTGCTTCAGCAGAGTGGACATCCGCTGATCCTTCTTCAGCTTCATGGACGTCCACTCTCTGGTCGCCCGCTGCTTCAGCAGAGTGGATGTCCGCTGATCCTTTTTCAGCTTCATGGACGTCCACTCTCTGGTCGCCCGATTAATTCTAACTATAGATTATTATGTATTTATTAAAATAAAATAATTCAATACGGTAAAGTAAAATCAAGAAAAAAATTGTTCTTGCCAAGTGCAAGAACAATTTGTTCTTGCTTTTGTAATAAAAAATGAGTGATTTTGACAATTTCGAGGTGGTTTCAAAAAATAGAAGAATTATATTATTCGGCTGTTTGGGTGCAAATGCAAGAATAAGGAGATTATTCCCCTCTAATTCTCATACTAAACAGAGCCTAAGAGTAATTTCGAAGAGTTTAATGAGCGTGTACGATAGAATTATATGCGAACATATTCCAAAATTTTGAATTGAGATTATAAATGTATAGTATTGGGATTGAAGTAAATAAAAGAATAAGATATAATATTTAGGAAAAATGGTGGATGTTAAAATAATTTTAATTATGTTTCCTAATGAACTAATACATATAGAACACTACATTTATAATAACATATACTTAATTATAATTAATAAGAATATAGTATTCATTATTCACCATACTATATAATATTACCAATTAATTATTCATAATTAATTAATTGGTAATATTATATAGTATGGTATTTATGTACACCATCAATTTATAGGCTAAAATAAATATTCAGTTATAAATAATAATTAATTAATAGTCATTACGTTAATAATATAATTTTATAAATAAAAAAATAAAGTTAAAGAGAAGAAATTTAGCAATTCTTGAGCTCCTTAAGAATAGATTTAAATCATGCATTAAAAAAGATAATTTCATTATTTCAAAAAAAATAAGACTTTGACCAATTTATTTTTAAGGTTAATTTGGGACAATAATTTTTTATTCCTTCTCTTAATCTCAATTCAGACCTTGCTTTTAATATGTCGGCTCACTAAATCCAACTTTTAAGCACAGTTCTACAGTATTATATCCTATTGTAGAGATATGCAATGATAATTTGTATAATCAACAAGTTGAGAAGACGAGTGAAAATAATAGAAACTTGATTGATAATTTTATTAATAAGCCGAATTGTCTATTCAAAATAAATATTCGTGTGCTCGTATGAACTAAAAAAAAGACGATAAACTATTAACTCCACCAGGGTTGGCCGATCATCCCTTCGCCCACTTCTCATGTCATAAATTTGGAATTACACCTTTTCTTCATCGTCCCATATAATTCTAGATTCCAAATTTAGAAAGTTAAATCCTCGAACTTATCTCAATTATTAATTAGACTTTCATTCATAAATTTATCAACTTAACTTTTTAATAATTATGAAATATCATTCTTATTTTTTACTTTCTCAATATAAAAAAAATGTGAAAAAACAATGTATAAATAATATTTAATAATTATTATTTTAATAATCATAAAATATTTTGGTCGACTTGTTATTTTTTCTAATTTTAAATATTTCATATAATATTTAAAAGAAAAGAGTGAACTTGTTATTTTTGTAATTAAAAAATAAAGTTAATTTAATGAGTTTTTTTTCTAATTACATTTTATAGTAATTTATTTTTTTTGAAAAGGATATGGGTGAAGATACGAGCTTGACAATGAAGAATAATACTTTTAGATCTACCTCAACAAATATGGCATACCAATCCTTTCTGGAGCTTTATTTTGCATCGTAAAACCATTTAAATCGTTGGAGATGAGAATATTAAAAAGATGTTTTTTTTTCAATAATTTTATTTTATGCCCTTCTGAACATTCGATCCGCTACTAACTCATCCAACATGGATAATAAATAAATAAGTTCCTTCTAATAAAACAGGAGTTACATGGACCGGACACGGTTGAATCGGAGTTGACCGCTGGACCGGTTTGACAATGCGGTCCGCTCGCCCGAAAAAAATTGGCGCAATCCGTACAAAGTTCCCTCCCCAAACCCCCGCCATTTTATATTGTTCTCGTCCATTTCACATATAAATAAAATTATATTAATATATTAATAATCCGACACCGGACCCCCATTTCTCTCTTTCGCTCACAGTCCAGAAGCTTTCTTCCAACCCCCTCTTCTTCTCGTCCGATGGAGGCGGAGCGGCGGCCGGCGTCGGCGGCGCAGCGGCGGAAGGGACAGAAGCGGAAGCTGNCCCATTTCTCTCTTTCGCTCACAGTCCAGAAGCTTTCTTCCAACCCCCTCTTCTTCTCGTCCGATGGAGGCGGAGCGGCGGCCGGCGTCGGCGGCGCAGCGGCGGAAGGGACAGAAGCGGAAGCTGGAGGAGTCCTCGACGGCGGCGGCGGCGCTGGCCGCGATTGACACGGACGGCGGGGAGGAAGAGGAAGAGGAAGAAGAGGAAGAGGAGGATGCGAAGAGCGGGGCCGCCAGGGGAGGACAGGATACCCGCGGTCGCCTCTCTCGATCGGCGATCGACGCCGAGGTGAAGGCCCACGTGGAGGCCCTCGAGCGCTGCTATTCGTGGCGCCCCGCCGATCGCGCCGCTGCCAAGCGCGCCACCCACGTCCTAGCCGACCACGCCAAGAACGGTGAGTTCATCCGCGTGTCCTTTCTTCTGTTCGCCCCCTTGCTCCCTCGCTGTTTGGCGAGCGGGGCGCTGGTGGGGATCTTTTAGGGCATTTTCTGTAGATCTGGGTGTTGATCTTTCTTCCCTTTTAGAGGACATGGTGAATGTGATCGTGCAAGGGGGAGCGGTGCCCGTGCTGGTGAAGCACCTGAAGGAGCCTCCGCCGTTGCCGGCGTTTGATGTTATTGGCTCCGGAGTAGAGCGACCGTACGAGCACGAGGTTGAAAAAGGGAGCGCATTTGCTCTCGGACTTCTTGCAGTGAAGGTAATTTCCGATCTTGGCATATCCATATGAGTTTGTATCGACGTTTACTTTTTTTCCCCTTTTTGTTGAAACTGTTTCTCGCTGTCTTAGGTAATTCTGTAGCTATTATCCTTCACATATGATAGGTAATGTTAATGTCAGCTGGCCTGCTATGTGCAAAGCGAGGGGTAATATAAAATGCTGTTCGTTTCCACTCACTGGTTTTTTTTGTTTTGATCAAGATATAAATGCAATTATAAATTATGGTGATAGATGTTTCTGATATCTCCTGAAGAGCATTTTGATCTGCCCGTTTAACTTGTTATACTCTTGTAACCACCTATTCTATGTTCTGAATCCATCAAGTGCGACATTTATGCCAAAATTTATATTTTAGCTTGTACTCGCTCTGCAAAAACTTTCTTTGTATATTAGTCATTATAGATATGACGGGTAAAATGTGAACTCTTGACATGTTTGGTTCAAGATTTTGTCTTTCATGACAATCATGGAAGCTTGTGCTTATTGAATTGGTGATGGAAAACTTAGGGATTCTTGTTGCTGCATTATTTCAACTTTAGATTAATTCTTTGTTGGTCTACCTTCCAGTGATTTCTTTGATGTTGTACTTTTATCTGGCCAATACACCTCGAGAAAATAAATGTGCATGGCAAGCACAATGAGTTAGCAAATGATATTGAAACTGACATAACAATTGTTATGTAATGTAGATTTTTCCAAAATTAGCTATGAAAAATTGATGAGGATATTTTTTTAAGGTTTTTTCAAGGAAACATTCTTGAAGCAAGTATCTCAAAAAAAACAATAAAGAAAAAAAAACTTGCAAAGCTATACTGATTATCATGCAAGATAACAAGTTTTGTCTTCTTCGACAAGAGGTTTAAACTTCAACACAGAATTATTCATTTACCTGTGATAACAATTGGAAAGTAATCAATGATTTTGCTTTTCGAGAAGATAGAAGGTATTAATGATATCTCTTTGAGAATGGAAAAGAAAGAAAATCTGAACGTACTGTTATTTTGGTGACCAAAATAAAACCTGTGGTATCAAGGAACCTCTGTTTGGACATACTGCCACATATTTATATGCAACTATATTTAATTTGTGAAGCATCCAAGTTTTTATGTACAATTGCATTCGTGCAGACAATTCATGTATTCCCCATATAAGGTGCCATTGATGGATTACACCTGTGATCCTATGGTCTATAGTCTATATAGTAGCTTGACCAGCGTGGGAAACTGATGGACTGCATTATCATATATAATTGCCCCTCCATTTAATGACTTATTGACATCTTTCTTCAATCCAAAGGTTCTAGCATATTTCTTAATCTTAGCTAGTAATTAAGTGGCACAGGATTGGCAATCCCGCTAAACTTTATCTGAGCTATTATAGTATGAGCTTAATATGCTAAAGAAGAAGCTTAGGTTTCATTGTATATTATTCTTGACTATGGTTTATTAAATTAAGTTGTTCACTGACTGTCACTGTCTGGAATAATGGTGTTTTGGTTTATAATATTGCAAACTCTCAGGGAAAAAACTTATCAGTACTGAAGAATTCTCATCTTGGTTAAGTTATAACATTCCTTTATTTGAATAGGAATAAGCAACAAAATTTGGGAGCAGGGTTTGGGATGGTTGTAGGGGTGTGTGTGTGAAGAATTAAAACAGAGTTGATGAAGATTGGGGGTGGGGGTGGGGTGGATAAATCCAAATTAGAAGGAATACACTGTTACATGTTAGTTAAATTAAGCAATTTAACTTTCTTTGGGGTTCCTCTTCTATCTATAGCTCTAGCAGGTTGCCTTCCAAAAATTGATCTCAACACCAACGATCGTACCACATATGTCACTTAACAATAACCAAGTACTTCTGCGTAAAAAAAGATAGTACTAATTTATTGACTTTTGAAGTTCGCCGGTAAAGTTAACTATAATGATAAGGGATTGGCAACAAAAGAACCCAGAAATATTTCCACATCTTTTTTATGTCTTTATTCTTTCAGGAGAAGACAAATCCTTCTTGCCCAATTTTTAATATCCTTGACACTTATTTTCTATAAATCAATTCTGGGAGAGTTATAGGTGAGACATATCAGATTCCTAGAACTTCCTAAAAAATAAGATTCCTAGAAATCTCATGTACCAACTATTAAGCTTGCTCTTGTTTCTTTAGTATCTCCTTATTACAATTCTTTGTCATTTTTTTACAAATTTTATAATAATTTCCCATAAATTACAAATTTTGCACACACTTCTTTGACTTGGAGAAATGTGAAGAAAAAAGTTATCTATTTAAATATGACACATTGTCAAATGCTGTTATGATAAAAAATATTGTTATAATAAAACAAATCACAACTTGTACACTTTGTCTATCTCTCAGAATCTCGTTATTCTAAGGGAGCTTATTGGGCACTCAATGCTTCAAACGACCATTATCCCTAGTTAACATTTACTTAATTTGAGGAGTGCATTTTAAGTGTTTCATGTTTTGATTTTACCATCGGATTCCACTTACATATACTTATACATATTCACGTCTTACATAATATAGAAGAATTATTGCTACAATCGGGTTATACTTTGCTCCTTTAAACACATGTACTTTTCTGCATGTTGCTGTTGCTGTGCCTACTCAATGAGGGTGATGAGGGAATATGCCAGAAGTACATATTCTGGACTCTCAACCAGCCATTTTTATGGTGATGGGCTTTGAGATGTTATAGCTGTATTTCGACCTTGCACTCAATTGTTGTTTAAAAAATGATGGATAGTTACCGTATTTTTGTCACCTAGATTAACAAAGAATGTGAAACAATGTCCTAAAAATACTTGCGAACAATAGCTAGGATAATACAATGTAAAGCTGAACTATGCATTGTAATGGATGCTGAAACGGGTCTTGGTGTGGGCTTGCTTACTGATACATTTTTTGGTGGAAAGTGGTCTTGACTTTTAACTTATTTTGATGAAATTTGGCATCTGATTGATTTCAGTTGTGGAGTAAGTTTTATCCATAAATGATATAATCATTAAGAAACAAATATGATGAATTGTTTGATGAAGTATAATGGACACTAAGCAAAATCCTGATAATTTCTTGAGTTAGAGTTGCATATCTATGGACAGAAAAAAGCCTCCCTGATTAGAATTTCATTTCTATAGCAATAATATCAACAGGAAGGATGAAGGTCGTCCCTGTTTTGCAGTTCTTATCAGTCTGAGCGATGAAGTCGAGTCAGGTTCATTCATATACTATCTGAAAATGCATTAAATTCGAATCACCTTTTCATGTCATGTATACTCGGTGATCCTGTGCTTTAGATGGTTTCATCTTGACATGAATGGTGCTCAATAATACAACTAACTTTTAACATAAACAGGGAGCATCTCCCTGAAAAGACCTTTATCATCTTTTGATTTTTGATTCAGTGCCAATGCACAAACTATAAGCTTTATTTTTCGCATTTTCAGAAAATTTTGATGGCTGTTAACAAATTCATACTTCATTGTATTTTTTTGGAGTACAGTATTTTGGTAATGTGGCTATTCGCTAGATTTAATATGAAAGCTAGGGTAGATTTGAGACTTCTCATCATTGTTTTCTTACTCTGGATTATTTTTACTAGGAAACAATGATTTTTTTCTTGTCTGTTTATGCTATTTAAAATTGTTCATATAATTTACTCGTTTGAGCTGGTGTACACTTTGTCTGGTTGCTGGTAATTTGGAAGTATTAATCTATATGCCTCTTTACTTGTTCCTTTAACATTTCTGTTACTTATAAATTTGTTATTCTTTGTTTTTAACAGCCTGAGCATCAGCAGCTCATAGTTGATGCTGGTGCCTTGCCTTTGCTTGTCAATCTCTTAAAAAGGCATAAACAAAATGCTCATTCTCGGGCAGTCAATAGTGTCATTAGGAGAGCAGCTGATGCATTAACTAACCTTGCTCATGAGAATAGCAATATCAAGACTTTTGTCAGGTTTTGCAATGTACCATTTAATAATTTTACTGAGTTCTCTTGCATTCATCTTTTCTTTGATGGATTTTCCTTTTCATTTAATATAGGATTGAAGGTGGGATCCCACCACTAGTTGAATTGCTGGAGTCTACAGACTTGAAGGTTCAGAGAGCGGCTGCTGGTGCTTTGAGGACATTGGCCTTTAAAAATGATGAAAACAAGAACCAGGTCTTTGATTGTCTGATGCAGGGTTTATTTTCGGTACAAAATATATTGGGGATGTTTAGCCCTTGACGTTGGTGAAGTATCTCTGCAGATTGTTGAATGTAATGCTCTTCCAACACTTATTCTTATGCTTCGATCAGAAGATGCGGCTATCCATTATGAGGCGGTAAGATTCTCTAACACATTCAGATGCACAAATTGATATGCTATTGTAATGCAATTAAACATAGAGGGAAATTAAGCTTGACAGTTCCTTCACAAATATAAGGCTTGACTAAATTCTGTAAGTCAAATTTACATAGCTTATGACAGAAATGTGAAGAGTATTTGATGAAAGAGATAGCTTGATATGTATAATTTAGCACGTATATACTCATTGAATGTATGTGCATATAGTATTTTGTTTTATGTCCTATCTAGTTCTTGGTTTACTTAGAGAAAGAAGGATGACTGCATTTATAGTAGTCTTCCATTTATATTAACCAAAAGGCACGTTAGTGTGGAGACAACATCGAAAGCCAAAATTTGAATTCTAAAGCAAGAAAACTAACCAAATCCCACTGCTAAAGAAAAAAAGATTCATGATGTACAATGTTCTCTACATAGTATCTCTCTCCTCCAAAATTTGTGTAACCAGATCGACCACATGACAATTAGGCATGTAGCTCAGAATCGTCACTGAGCTGGCATACTTACCAAGTGACCTCAGCGAGTCCCAAGATGTCTCTAATCCATAAGTGTCAACACCCAAAAAGTGCCATGTCTCCGAAGCTATGGGGCAGGCAAAGAAGATTAATCTAGCTATGGTTGATTTGCTTAATCTAGGTTTTACAATTATTAGGAAGCCCCTAAGTAGTCATTGGGATCAAATAGGAGTTCCTATGATAATTATTTAACTTTTGTTAAGTACATAATCAATTACTTTTTAGTTTCCCTAACACTTTAATATAATCAAGTTACTTCTTGACATCCTCCCGGGTGCTTGGGGGAAACTTCCTTTTTTTTTGAGAAGAAAAAGGATGACCCCCGATAGTACGGTTGTCATCCATGTATATATAAATCTATGAAAGGGTCATGTACAAGTAACTGCCCTCGAAGGGAGGGCTTTCTGCACCAAAAAAAGAGAAAGGCTAGAGATATCGAGGATATAAGACCTCCTACCCAAAACCCCACTCCCGAAGGAGAAAAGAAATATGGTGTACAACGGTCTCAACCTTGCATCTCTCCCCACAAAAAATGATCCGGTTACGCTGGAGTTAGATGGCCCAGGAATCGGCCAAAAACGTCGCCAGTAGTGGTCTCCATCCCTGCCTCCGGCTCGCCATAGCGCGTAGTGGCCTCCATAAATCCTCTGCATCTGATGGGAAAGTGAAGAGTCGACCCGTCCGGTGCCAAATCTCCCGTACCCTCGGGCAGCGAAAGAACAGGTGCGTGATGTCCTCCACTGCATCCCCGCACATAGCACAAGATGTCTACGCCTGGGGCGCCCATCTCGCTCTGTATGCTCGGGTGAGAAGTCTGCCACGCCTCATAAGCCAAGCACAAATCTTGACTTTAAGGGGTAATCGTAGCCGCTAGATATATTTGCAGTCCATCTGGAGCTCTCTCGGGATGGTGACATCTGGGAGAAAGTGTGAATACAGCCTGCGGGCCGAATAGGGCGCTGGGGCCCAAACCCACCCGTCCTGTCGTGAGGGGTCCGGTCGGAATAGAGCAGTTCTCTGGTGAAGTAGTAGAAGCTCTGCTATGCGCTGATCAGACAGGGTAGATCTGAAAACTGGGGTCCACGATCCCGATCCTCTACCACCGATCTCGGACCATGACTGCCACTGATGCTGTCGGGTGTGCCGCTAATGCTCCCAGCCGAGGGAAGGCAGTCTGTAATGTACCTCCCGGGAGCCACTCGTGCTGCCAAAAGGAGAAGGCCTCCCCAAAGCCGAGTGACGGCCTCATGAGCGGGCGTACTCGTGGAAGTATAGTTGTGACTCCTCTCCAGAAACATGAGGCTCCCCGTGGAAGAATGATCCTCGAGGCCCAAGATAGCTCCCGTCCATAGCACATGGTGAAAACCGCCTGCCACAAACTGTAATGTATGTCCTCCCTCTCTATGATTTTTGTCTTGGAAAATTAACTGAACTGCATCAGGCAACTCGTGTGCCCTGGTGCTGGTTCTCCTTAATGGTAGCTGTCAATAAGAGCTGTGGAGGAAAGGGAATTCACATCACTTTTTGGTGTGATGTAAAAGTAGGCACTAATGTAACAGTCCACTTGCCAATTTTCTCATCCAAAATTAAGCATGCCAAGCACAAGCCTTGCGACATAATCATGAGTAATGTGTCATCTATGTGGCACATGTGTTGGATAGAGTGTTCTGACTCAATAATTTGTGCCAGAGTGACCAACGACTCCAGCATTGTATCCTCACTTGTGTTGAAGTCAATCTCAATTAGACACTGAAATGTTACAAGGGGACGTGTACTTTTCACTGAATTTATCTGTTATACAATCAAACTAAACTTGGCTTTCTGGAACTAGAATTAAATAGTCACGGTCCATGTGGAATACATTTGGACTATTTGTCAAGAGCACTGGTAAATTTTTCATATTATCTCTTTTTATACAAACTTAGGTTTCAGTTATACAGAACACAAAATTTAAAAATTGAGAAATGACAGAAGCTGTGCAGCAGCACAACAAGAGTGATCAACTTTTAAAAGACCAAAATCATTGAATCAAGAGTTATTCCTTGTTTCTTTTGGTAAATTCAGACACTGTATTATGCAATCCATTTTCTATCTTTTATGAACTTTGAGTAAATCCTTGATTGTATTATGTAAACTAAACTTCTTGAAGATGAAACAAAGTGGATATGCTGTTCGGTTCTCCCAATAGTCCTTATACAACATGCACAGAGATGGCCTCTGTATTTTCTATGAAAGAACTATTTATCTGCATGCAAACTTTCAGCCTGTATGTTTTAAAGAATGATATTCTTGTATACGATTATAGGTGGGTGTGATAGGAAATCTGGTCCATTCATCCCCAAATATCAAGAAAGAAGTTCTGCTTGCTGGGGCGTTACAACCTGTCATTGGTTTGTTAAGGTATTTGTCTTACTGTAAGAATATATGTTCTATCTCGACGTGTCTTGTTTTCCGATGGATTATTTGGTGGATTATCTTTCTAACCGATGCTCCTTGCAAATTCTAGCTTTTCACTTGTTCAGTCCTTTTAAAAGCTGAATCTTGTTGCCAATACGATTGAAAAAATGTTCATGTATATTTTTATCTTTTTTATTTTAATGTGTTCCAAATTGAAAGTACTAATATACATGGATGACTACCATGTCACCTAGTCATCCTTCCCTTCCTCAGGAAAAAAACAGAAAAGGAAAATGTGAGTTCTCTTTAAAAAAAAAGGAAAATGGGAGTTATCAACTTCAAAATTTATATTTTGCAGTCTTTTGCAGTTCAACCTGTGGTGGT
Source organism: Pontederia paniculata (assembly GCA_001647135.1). Classification (NCBI taxonomy): domain Eukaryota; kingdom Viridiplantae; phylum Streptophyta; class Magnoliopsida; order Commelinales; family Pontederiaceae; genus Pontederia; species Pontederia paniculata. The sequence goes on along the minus strand of LTAE01002157.1, from coordinate 20,255 downwards.
ACCAGTAATTTTTCTGGGCTTATTAATGTCTTGTCTTGGACCTTTGAGCTGTTCTAGTTACATTCTTTGTCGTTTGCAAATCATGATTAACGTGTTACTTATATGTTCTATGATTCTTTTACCATGTTGTGTATACTCTTGGGAACATAGTATCCAACATCTATTAATCTGATTTTCTTGATCTATCTTGTTCTTTTCCGAAAAAAATCTCTTCTTGCACCTTTGGGAAGCTGTTTTATGTTGCATGTTCTATGTTGTACTCTGTCTTTCGGGAATTATGATTGACATGTGACATGTTACTTATATATTCTATTATTTTCTTTTACCATTCTATATAACTCATGGAAATATAGTATCCAGCATCTTTTGTACTTTGAAGAAGTTTATCGTAGTGTCCTTTCCCGTATTTTCTCTCTGAATACAGATATGTTAGTTTTGTAAGTTTGCAAGCCACAACTTATAGTTGTGGCAAGTTTATCTACATGCTTTTGTGTTTTACTGTTGGTAGCTTATTATTAGTTTTGCTCACTAAGATAGTTCTACGACCTTTTTCAAAAAGATAGTTCTATGATGAACTAAGTTTTGACGGAAATATGGTATCTTTCAACCTAACTTGGTTAGCTGCAGTTCATCCTGCACAGAGAGCCAAAGGGAGGCAGCTTTGTTACTAGGGCAGTTTGCTTCAGCTGATTCAGATTGTAAGGTGCATACTTGGGTCTTAGTTATTTTATTTCTCTCCTTAAAAGATCAAAATTTTGTCATCTGGTTTATTTTCTATATGTCAATCTTGGCAATTTCACATTCCTGCAGGTACATATTGTCCAGAGGGGTGCAATCCAACCTCTAATTGAGATGCTTCAGTCTTCAGATATACAACTTAAGGAGATGTCTGCTTTTGCTCTGGGAAGGCTTGCTCAGGTTATTAATTGTTTTGTCAACCCTGTAACTTTTATGAGCCAGAATATTTTGTGCCTTCTGCAGAAACGTTTGCTTTTTATTTCCCTTTTCCGTGTATGAACTAATTCTATCAGACTTAATGCTATTCCTCCATTGTGTAATGTTTTCCTAGTTAACCAGGAATGATGTAATCTAACTCTAGATATGCATATTCTATGACAATTTTCCTTGTCATTGTTTGCTTTTGCAAGGAGAGAAAACAATTATCTTAGTGTCTATATAATGTGATATTTTTATTTCTTACCCCTCAATAAATTGTTATTCTTACAAATCTTACAAAAAGTTGTGATTTAATTATTTATTCACGTACAACAGTGCTTGAATCTGTTAGAAGATACTTTTAGTTATACAAATTTTGGCATTTTGATCATAAATAAACAAATGTTAAGAAATCTAGCTCATAATCAAATGTGAAAATTGGATATGTTTATTCTAATGCAAGACTATCATTTGGCATAGGCAACTTTTGTTGTGTAACTTGAGCCTGGTTCCATCTCTTAGCACTCGACCTCTCCTAGGTATTCCCATAAAATCTGCTGATTCTTTTAAGATGTCCACAGGCATTATTGGTTCCCTTGTGGTTCATCTATGGTTGAGTATAAGTACTGATCGTTTAAAATTTACCTAGGGGAGGTTAAATAAAAAAGAGAACAGACCAGACTCAAGTCCATTTCATCGCTACTAAAGTTGGATAAAAGTATTGACCCTTTAGCATTTGCCTTTACCCTCACGATTTAATACAAGTGGATGACCACCGGAACATGTAGTCATCCTTTTCTTTTTTAAAGAAAAAGCATTTGCCTTTATCATTTTTATGATAATTTCATTAGGGATCTCCTCTCAGGCTAAGTTTTCTTTTGCTGCACTATATCTTCACAACATCCTTTGCCTCAACTTACCTCTAAAAGGTTATCTACGAGTCTGTTATCTAGCATTTTCTTTTGAAGTCATGATTTCACATTTACAACCCCTTGGAGTTACTCAAAGAAAATCCTTTTTGCTTTTGTAGTTCACAGAAATGACTTGCCTGAAGAAATATTATGACTCAATGACCAGTTTTGTATATTCTAACCTTTTTCAACTCTAGGATTCAAATAATCAAGCTGGCATTGCTTATAATGGTGGTATTTTACCTCTGCTAAAGCTTCTTGACTCAAAGAATGGCTCCTTGCAGCATAATGCAGCATTTGCTCTTTATGGCATTGCAGATAATGAGGTAAATCTACATACCTTGGGTTATGTTTTTCAAGGGCTGGTTTTGGCCAAGAATTATCTATTTACCTTGTCATATATGTTGACATTTTGTAGGACAATGTTTCTGACTTTATCAAGGTGGGGGGTGTCCAGAAGTTACAAGATGGTGAATTCATTGTCCAGGCATGTTGAAAATTGTTTAGTACCAGAATGATGCTACCTGTTTCAAGCCATAGTTCATATGTATATATATATATATACACACACATATGAATTATGGCTTGAAACAGGTAGCATTATACATATATATATATATATTATGTATATATATATATATATCAAAGCCTTATCCTTGTCTAAAATTTCAACTACAGGCCACAAAGGATTGTGTAGCTAAAACATTAAAAAGAATAGAAGAAAAAATTCATGGACGGGTGAGTTGCATAAACACTAGTCCTTTTATTGTATTCATATTCTATTTACTTTATGTTTACATGATGAACTTTTGTCGTTTATTGTTGCAGGTATTGAAGCATCTACTTTATCTAATGAGGGTTGGAGAAAAGACTGTTCAACGACGTGTTGCATTGGCTCTTGCCCATTTATGTTCTCCTGAGAACCAAAAACTAATTTTTATTGACAATAATGGTACATCTAATGTGCATATATACTGTTCCTTCTCACGATGAGTTTTCTATTTGCTTGTTCTCATAAGGAAACATTCTTTTTATTTATTAAACATTCTGTTAATGTAGGACTGGACCTTCTTCTTGAGTTAATGAGTTCTACAAACATAAAACAACAGCAAGATGGTTCAGTTGCACTATACAAGTTGGCTACCAATGCTAACATATTGTCTTCTGTGGATTCAGCCCCTCCATCCCCGACACCACAGGTTTTTAAAATTACAATCCTGTTCTGCCTCTGAAAAACATAATTTTGTGCTCATTGAACATTGACCAATTATATTTTTTTCCTGCTGAATGATGCAATACATGATAATTCATATGTCAGCGTTTTTATTTCTTATCAGTAAGTTGAAATGCCTGTTATTGATTATTCGAGTTTGTTTGTATACTATCATTGCTGAAGTTGAAATGTTCCAATATTACTGTGTCATAAAGATCTCGTTGAATTTTAAGGGCAGACTGCAATCAATGAGGGAATGGTGGTAATGTGGTGCTCTGCCCTAAATAATGGGGCTGGTGACTTATCTGGTCTGTTCTCTTCTATTGTTCCTTTATCTGCAAGATTATTGTTTGTCCACATTTCAAATATCCGATCTGTATCAAGTACAGTGGTGAACCGTATCTGTGTTTGTATAGTATTCTGTTGGTACGCCTTGTCCACCACAAGTTTCCTTTTTGTACACAAAAGAAGAACCAATTTACGATCAAATACAACAAACCCTCTTTAACTTGTATCACAACTAACACCCCCTCTCAAGTTGGGTTTTGTGCACATTTATAAGACACAACTTGGGTACATTATTGTTATGTTGAGTTAACACCAGGACTTTTTGTAAAAATATCGGATGCTTGTTCTTCTGATTTTATGTATTTCACCCGAATTAACTTCAGCTCTATTTATCCTTATGAAGTAGCAAGCCACTTTGATATGTTTCATTCTTCTGTGAAAGATTGTATTAGCTGCGATATGTATGGCCGCCTTATCATCACAATTAACTGTGATGGGTTTCTAAATCTGCACTCCAAGTTGAGAGAACAGTCTTCCTGACCCTGACCAGATAATTCCAGACAGAGTAGCAGCTAGGCTTCTATATAAAGTAGGCTTTTTTTTGTTTTCAGGATACTAGTGCTCCCACCTTTATGATTATTTCCCACTGTTGGAAAGAACACTCTCACTCTCCCTGTATCTTTTTTCAAGTAACTGATTATACGAAGCGTGGCATCAACATGTGACTGTCTAGGTGCATAAACTGACTCAAATGTTGCACTAAAGAAGAAATATCTGCCATACTGATAGATAGATCAATCATCCTATCAGCCTGCGAAGTGATCCTGGTTCAGTAGAAAAATCAACCCTGTTTTCCTGGTGCTGGGAAGTGTCTACCATGTTCTGTAGATGTTAATTTCTGATTTTTTTTCCAGTAGAACTACATATACCTCAGCTTCCCCAGATTGAGATTCCCCAGTTAACTGTAGAGCATATTTCTTTGTGTTAGTGTGATCCCTTTCTTTGATTTTAATGTTTCCACTCCAAGGAAGTATCACAACTCTCCTAGATTCTTGGCTTCAAAATTTATTTACAAAACTCTTCTTTTTTTGAGAAAGAGGAGAGGTTGACAACAAAGTGTAGTAATCATCTGCTTGTATTAGATGGAAATGAAAAATGTGCTAGTATGTGTTGGAGGCTACAAAAAAAAAAATAACATCTCCAACACCCAAAAAACAAAAGGCTATCCAAAAGCCCATTCTCTAAGCAAAAAGTATGTGTGATGTACAATATTCCCCGTATAACATCTCTCATTCCCAAAAATCATGTGATTTTGCTGCAACCAAATCGCCCATGTGGTGGCCATGGACTTTGAATCAGCTCTTCATCATCTTATGTCAGTATAATATTGTCAACATAAACCAAGAAGATTGCATTCCACATTTATCTTGGAAGCCGTTTGATTGAAGAATTGTTATATGGTGAATGAGGATTATTATTCTATAAGCTATTGAGATAAAATAGTTATTCTTATTTTGAGTTTGGTTGAAAAGTTAGTTATTTTATTAGATAAGTGAAAAAGTTAGTTATAGTAGTGTATGAAAATTTCGAATTACCAGTTATTTAAGCCATTAGAAAGGGATAAAGTAATTCTACTTGAGATGGAATTCTTCAACTCTTATTATGGTCCTTTACACGGTTAATTAACCTTGTGGTCCCCAATGCCATAATATTGTGTTTTTAGAATAAGAAGGAATAAAACCTTATTCTAGGTCTTATTCTTCAACCAAATGTCACTTTGGTGAATAAAGAATAGTCCAACGAACTCTGAACATGCTCCGCAACAGTCAAGGTTTCCGTGAATTTTAAGTTCCACTATCTTGGAGTATGTATAAGACCATTGAGGGACTTTTGCAGTCTCAATACTCTAGGTCTGCCTCCCTGATTACGAAATCCCTGTTGCAACTCCATATGATCTTCCTCATGGAGGTTGCCACAGAGAATTGCATCGTTCACATTGAGAGGGAACAATGGCCGGTCCTTTGGTGCAGCTACCAGCTAAAACATCTGACCTTAATTATCTTGGCAACTAGAGAAAATGTCTCCTTGTTGTCTAGGCCCTACCTTTTGATTATATCCCTTTGCATCTACCCTTGCTTTGTACCTCTCTATTTCACCATCAGCCTTAAGTTTGATTTATAGAAAAAATATCCACTTGCAACAAATTGCATTTTTACCTGGCGGAAGCTCGACTATCTATTAAGTATTGTTCTCTGCAAAGCATCCATTTCCTGACTCTCTGATTCAATCCACAAGGGGTGTCTTTTGGGGGCTTCAAGAAAGGTTGTTGGTTCATGGAGAGCATTTAAGCCAGGAAGAGTTTATAATGAACTGGTGAGTATAGGACATAGAATTGGATATTGTGAGCTGTTTGAATGAAAGGTTTGGTGATCTGTTATCAGTAAATCAGTGACCCAAGTGGGGAGGTTTAGAATGGCATTTATTTAGATAGTATCTGGAAAGGATTGGATAATAGGACTGTTTGAAGTCGAAGCGATCACTATATCGGGATTTAAAAGGAGGCACGAAGATGATTCTGCAGGAACAATGTTAGAATCATAGTTTCTGGTAAATGAGGTTGAGTATCATAAATTATTATAGGCTGATATTTTGATACTCTTTCAGAAATTTCTAGAAACTGACTTGGAAATATAATTAGGTTAAAAGGATCAATATCTGGACTATCGTTGTTAACAGTATCCAGAGTATCAGCAGCAGAACCATTATATAAGAAACTGAAGATGGATTCACAGAATATAAGACCTCTGCTGACATGAATTTTGTTGGTCTTCATATCGAGAATTTTGTATTGTTTTTGTGCTTCTAGATACACCAGAAATGGATGCTGAAGCTCTTTCAGTAACTGTCTTGATTATTAGAATTTGTAGCATAGCATTAACAACCTACTACTTTGAAATTATTTAATCAGGAGCTTTCGCTTAGAATGGAGATGTCACCCAAAACTGACAATCACAGTCCATTGATAATTTGCACTGCTGATCACATTTTCTCCCCAGGATTTGATTGGCATGGATGCTTTAACTTTTAAGTGCTTCTGCCACTTCAATTGTGTGCCTATGATTTATTTCCACTACTCCATTTTGTTGTGGAGTGTACGCACAAGAGTTTTGATGAATTATCCCGTTTGATGTGAAGAATTCATTACATGGTCTGCTAGTAAATTCTGAATGCGTGTTTAACCAGTCTATAAGCTGATTTTTAGCAAAGAAAATAAAGTTTTTGACAAAAATTTGTACTTTTTCCATCCATAGCCACAAGATACACTTGAGTCACCGACATGGTTCAGACCGACCACCTAGTACTTGAGTCCAATCCCCCACTCTGCCCTAAACCCATACCCAAACCCACTTGACCCAATCTCTCGTCTTTAATCCAACGTGCCTAATGTGGTTGCACTTGGCCCACTCGAGTTTGCTCTAGACGAGCTCGAGCCCAAACCTGTTGTTTTTTAATTCAATCCTTCTATGCTTGAGTTCAATCCCATTGACCTCAAGCCTAGTTTACTTATGCTTGACCACTCACCCAACATTTAGAGCCCAAACCCATCACCACCCCATTGGAGGCACATATTGGATGACATTCTGGGCTAGTCGGTTGTTTGTCCCTCTCATCATTATCAGCATTGCCATCGGTGTTTTGACATGACCCCATCCCCTCCTCAGACCCTCATACCTCTGCCACCACTCCTCCCCAACTAACCAACACCAATTGGGTAGGACCATGTGCAAGGGTTAGGTGAGCAGCCCAGGGCTAAGCCAAACATGTTGAAGACCATAGTTCTCCGAGGCTGCCCAAATGAGGATGTCATCCATAGGGCGACATGAGTACAAAATCGAGCGTTCATGTGCTCCATGAGCATGATTTTTTCCTTAAGAACACATCAAACGTCCATGGCCTCGAGCTTGCTTAGATCAGTTGTCGTCTGAGCATATGGAGGTCTTACATACTCTTAAAAGTAAACATTTTTGCTTGGATATTGTGGTGGGGCAGGATCCTCACTAGGGTCTATGGGAACGTTGTGCTCAATATCCGACATTTCCCACCTTTTCTTTCCATGGCACAACCACTGAGTTACGTGACAGATGCAACACTTGAATGTTGATCCTTCAGTATTTGATGTTTTTTGGGATTCGCTACGTGTATTGGCTGTTCTTGGCATTCAAGAGTGGATGCTGACTCGACTATTGTTGTTGGTGGTCACTTGAGCCATTTTGGCTACCTCGAAATCACAACACTTTTTGGGAGAAGAGGCTCAGAGAAAATATTATACCCATCTCTTTTTTGTATTGAGTTATCGACACTTGATCGTGATTTTTTTTTTGCTTTTTTTCTATACATACTTGCGCACGCTTTCATGATTTTAATACAAAGTGACTACCAAGCTCAGAAGTTATCATTTTTTTTGTAAAAAAAATAATCATATACAATTGTTAGGAAATATCTAAAATCATTATGTATTTGATGTTTGTAGAGGCCCCTACATCAGCATGTATTAGATCAAATGGTAATGGAGAAGCAGAAATGTTAACAGGGAAATGTACTCCAGTTTTTATCTAGCCAAATGGCAAATCTTCCAAATACAAATTTATTCATTATAGTCCCAATAATAAATCACAACAAATATCTGAAGCATCAAATGGTTATATTAAAAGCATTTACTTGTCCTTTTTAAACTTTGAGGGTAGGCACATTTATTTTGTGCTGACCTCTGCATATGGAATGGCATATGCTAGATGCTGGCACATCTTCATGTTAATTGTTGAAGAAATATACTGATAACATACATCAGGTGATAATATGTAATGGTACAATGCTAACTATTCAATTTTTTTTACGCCTGTTGCTATTTTCCTGTGCAATTTTGTTGTATTCATAAATAGAAACGTTTTACAAATTCTAGTGGTTACATATTTGCTTTAGTGGGATCTGACGAGTATAATATTTGCTAGGTGTATCTTGGGGAGCAGTACGTGAATTGTTCCACATTATCAGATGTTACATTCCTAGTTGAAGGTTGTGTATACTTTTCTAGTTCTAACATTTTTGTTCGACATTCATGTAACCTTTAAGTACATCTTCCTTTTCTGTTTCAGGCAAGCGCTTTTACGCACACAGAATTGCTTTGCTTGCTTCTTCAGATGCATTTCGTGCAATGTTTGATGGTGGATACAGGGTGAGAAAATTTCTTCTTAGCTATGCTGCTGCTCATGTTCACTGTTATGCTTGTGATATGCTAATTGTGGTGGCTTTCCAGTTACAATTAGAACAATCCAGTGAGGCATTGAGTTGTCATTCTTTGTTATAGCTAGAGAAAACTGTATCCTGTTCTTGTTGGCATGACTTTAAACATGGTTTTTCTATCGCTTATGCTTGATTATCTAAAGTACGTGGAATGTGTTCGTAGCTTATGTGTCTATAAATCTGTGGCATGCACTGCTCCATTAGCAGGAGGCAAGTCAAGCTTGTGATCCCTAGGACTCGAGCTTTAGTTTGTTCAAATAATCAGGTTGAAGTTGTTTTGGTGCTCAAGGTGCCAGACAAAAGAATTAATGTGAATTTACCAAAGGAAACAATGATTACAGATTCTCAGAAAAATTCTTCATTGAATTTCTGTGCAGGACGAATACATCTTTGTTACAGTTTTTAGGGATGTGACAAAAATGAATTACGATTCTATGTATAAACATAATATCTTTGTTGCTTAGTTTACTCACTCATCTCCTTGGACCAAAAAATATTGTATTCCAGAATGGGTATGAAAATATTCTTTTACTGTTTTGAATTCCAAATTTTAGAATGTGAAAGCCAACTCTATTTTATGTCCAGAGCTAGTGACCAAGAAAGACCTTAATCAAATAGAAATGCTTGTTGGTTGTGAATATGCATGCATTAAGGACTTTTTTCAGTTCAAAAGTTACTTTGGCAACTTGGGACACTGAGTATTAAGGGCATTTCCCTGAATGGCTGTATTTTGACATAAACCACCCCTCCTATACTTATCTGTTTTGGTTCTCCATACATGTACATCTCTTTTTTACATATTAATATAAACGGATGTCTAGCAACCTTTAGCCATCTTTTTACTGTTAAGAAAGCATGCATGGAATCTAAACACCTGACATTAATCGCACATCAATTGTTACGTTTACATTTTAGTAAGATACATGTTGTGAAAGGCATCAGGCCTTAGCATTTTGTGTGTTGGCTAAGGATTTCCTGATTCCTATTTGGTCTGTGGTTCCAATATTTTATGCAGGAGAAGGACGCAAGAGATATTGAGATACCTAACCTAAGGTGGGAAGTTTTTGAGTTGATGATGAGGTAAGTATTTGCAATAGCTCCTCCAATGTATGCCAATCTCTTCCATGGCGTAATAATCTTGTCTTCTTGTTTGTAGATTCATATACACGGGGTTTGTTGAGATAACCACTGATGTAGCTCAAGATCTCCTTAGAGCTGCTGACCAATATCTTTTAGAAGGTCTTAAACGCCTATGTGAATGTCTAATAGCACAGGTGGATAGAAATTTTTGACATTGATTGCTTGCATTAGCTTTATATCATATTAATGTTTATATTTTTCTCATTCAGGATGTTAATCTGGACAACGTTGCCAACATGTACGAACTGTCAGAAGCATTCCATGCGATGTCCTTACGGCACAGCTGCATCTTGTTCATTTTGGAGCAATTTGACAAAATAAGCGTCAGGCCTGGGTATCCATCCCCTCATTCTTCTTTATCTTCGATGCATTAGCTATATATATGTATACTTTTTATGCATTTTCAGAATATTTTTATTCTGCTGACTCTACCTGTTATGATATTTATGTGCTATCTGCTTGTTCAATCTGCTAAACTACATGGGTGTGGGCTCTTGTAGGTATCGACATCTGATCCAGAGGATAATACCTGAGATTCGCAATTATTTTCTAAAGGTTCTGAGGACAAATCAGAGTAACTCGGTATCGTAATGATCTTTGCTGACATTGTGTTAAGGATTGTACAGTTGGGGGGCTTCTGGGCATAAAAAAATATGCTTATGTCGAGCTTAGTTTGTGAACACACGTCATATTTTTAGTCCATTAATTACTCCCCCCACTTTTCCGCTGATGCTGCTGATTTTGTAACGAATATTTTAGATGCTGAAGAGACAGCTAAGAATTTCTCAGTTTGGGGAACTGCTTATAAACAGCACCCTTCGGCTGAACTAATTTCCATCTCATCACTGTGCAACAAAAAGATCATCCATTACAAGTTAAAGTATCTGACTTTTGGGGAAAATTTGTCATTAAAATAGGTGCTAGTAAAATTTCATTTAGAGAATGTATTATTAATTAGTTCTAATTCAGGTGAATGCAGGTTTTATGCGCTTCATCTCAGGCTTTCAAGATAGTTCTTTTATTTTAAGATAATTCGTTTTAGGATTTAAGATTTGGAAATATAATTATTGATAATATTTTGAATCTTATTCACTGTAAATTTACTTGTTTTCCAAGTTCAAAAACACGCTCCACAGCTTCGTATAATGAACCTGGTGAGAATCAAAAAGGGGATCCACGAGAGTTCAGAGATGAATTTTTATTTTCTATTAAGAGAGTGCATACATAAATTCTTTTATATTAGAAATAGGACATCAATAATATTTTATCGTCATCAAAAGATGTAGTCTAATTAAAATTAAATTTCCATAATTTTATGTGTTTTCTTTTATGAGTTATATCTTTTTCTTTTAGAAATTTCTTTTACCTTAAAAAAATGCAATAAAGTACTTTCTGAAAAGTGTTATTCGAAATTTTGCATTGTTGGCTTTAGAAGTAGACTCTGCCAACTCTGCCACATGACAACAGATTGTCCTCTTTGAAATGTTATGGTATTTAACTATATATTTGAAAAATGCGGAATAATATAAAAGTGTATCATAAAATGTTTTAAGTCCTATATCAATATAATGTCTCCACATATATTATGTTATGACTATTATAACTCAATAAAATTTAAGACAAATGAGTCATTTAAATTAAGGATCATAATCATGTGCAAGTTGTATTCATCACGATCAATAGACATTGCACACATCATCGATCAATATTGTAGATTTTTTACCTGCATGATCTAATACAAAGAAGACAATTTTTTCATCAGCTATGACGATCAATATGCAAAGATATAAACACATAAATATGATCATTCTTAATATAGTGAATTATAACATATAAAAGATCAATACAATTAGGAATCAATATAATGTTGATCAAGAATATTGTTTTAGGAAAATCCAAGCTCATCATATGTAATGAGGCCAACCTAGACAAGGAATAATACAAAACCAATAATAATAATTATTACTTTTCATAAAGGTAATCAATGGAGATTAAATCCAATGCAAATATTCATGATAGCTATCTCATTATACCATAAATTTTCTCTATCTTACTTTGCAAACAAGCCTTTCTCTTAATACAATGTTCTGATTCATTTTAATGATTCAATGCAATACTTTAATTCCATGTGATTAATGTTATTATTTTTATTTATTCCATTTCATTAGTAATTTTAACATGAATCGTGAGCTCTTTGGATGTTCATCAATACAATGGTCAATGGTGGTACATAAACCATGATAATAACTCATAAGAAAGAGCATACTCCAAAATTTATTTTGTTGCATAGCAAGGAGCATGCCACACAAAAGCTAAGTAGTTTTGCTACAACTACATTATTGGCCTTAACAATACGATGACTTATCAATAAATAATGCAATAAATGGCAACCTCAACTTCTTATTTAGTAAATATGATTGAACTTTTATCTTTTCTTAATATTAGTCATTATCATAAATCGAATATAGAATAACTCATTGTTTGAGGTTTATAGGAAAACAGGGAAAATACATCATAATAGCCTCGCTAACACGGGCCATGTTCGGCGACATAATTCATCACAGTATAAATTGTCGAATCCTATTTATCAACATGGGTCGTGTTAGGGTTTAACACAGGTCATGCATGTTTATACATTGAAAGAGTATAAATATTGCTTTAGATGAACACAATGCATGTTCATAGGTCACGCGACGGGTTCATCCTTTCGATATTGACCATGCTTTGACCTCCGATCAGGTGTGAACTATGGGCGCAGGTTGTGTCTTGAGTGACATAGACTGTGTCGAGGCATTACAAGACATGCTCTAACATTTAGTTGAATAAACAAAGGAACATGATCTTCTCTTTGATAATGCAGACGCTGTCCTAAACAATATACATAAATTATGCTTTGGATAAAACGAACCTTGTGTTGTTATGACGCGGGCCATGTCAGCCCCGACGTCATAGGATGAAGGGTTGCTGACATGGGCCACGTTGAATCAAACACAGGTCGTGTTCGCTTCGATGTGGCACATTGATACCTTTGGTTAGCCACTAAAACATATAGTTGTAAAAACTTTATGAAAATAATATCCAATCTATGATGAAATCCAGGTATCTTATTTAATATTCTAGACAATGGGTGATCATATTAAACTTATTGAAATAGATCATAATAGAATTCCTTTCATGCTTCATCTATACAAAAAATTCATATTTATGAGAGATCCGTCTAATATACCTTATTCGACGATGTATTATCAATATTGCATCCCCTAACGTACCTCCTTTTCATCTGCTAATCATCTTCTCCTCAACTTGCATTGTGGTTATCGTTATTGTTCTCTCGTTGATGTTCTTTGATATCACAAAGTGAAAGAGAAAGAAATTCCATGACAATTGAGGAAAGAAAAATAACTTTTGAGAAAATTTAGTGACCTAAAAATTTATATAAAAGAGCCCAAAATTTTATATTAGATTAAAATAAAATCGAGTTTGGATTTCAAATAAATTATGAGCCTTTTTGCGGCTTCATACAGCAAAAGCTCAGCTGCAATGAAACAAGCATGGCACCGCACACCTGAAAAATCTTAATGAACAGTGGGACTCCTAGAAATTTATAAAGATTAAGCAATAATACCAACAGTGAATGTTCACAGTACAAAGGGCGAAAAATAGTAGTATTTGACACTTGATGAAATGAAATACAATTGAGTAAAATTTTGGGGATACGAAGTAATAGCTATAAAAAATACAACTCGGTTCTTGGGACATGCTACAGCCAATGAATATCTGATCCTCACTTAGAATTTCCTGCAAACATGATCCAAAGTGCTGACACTTCCATCTCCAGCATATATGATCCTAAGTGCTGAAATCGTCCAAAAATCCCAAAGTCCATTGGATTTATACAACTCATTTAATCTAAGTTAGAACTTTGTTGCCTGGTTTTTCATTTCTGAACTTGAAGCAACTTTTGCATGTTCTAGAATTTCCACTGCCATCTCTATTTCACAAGAAAAAAATGACAAAAAAAACTGGTATGTTCTCTTATATTCAAACCTTGACTGAATGCCACACCTAAAGAATTCTTCCCCAAAACATAACCACCAATAAATAGAAAGCATATCTGCTCCATTTTTCAGACAGGTCTTTTCTTAATCAGTAATGCCTGTGGGCGCAACATACTTCCTGTCAGGTGCTGCTACACTATTGCAAATAAGTTCCGAAAACTCCGATAATGTAGGATAAACCATCTTAGAAGAAAAATAGCAGATGAATCTCAAAGCTCATATTGCTGATAATAGATTGCTACAAGTGCAGAATAAGCAATCTCACTTGTGATATTCAAATTCAGGATCTAAATCAAGTTTCCTCTTCAGATGTGACCTATCAGCACTGCAAGAAAAGATCCTTTTAGCAAATTTAATTACTTGATTGAAAAGAAATATACTTTCAGCAAACATTGAAGCGCCAGCATATTATTTATTACAAATATTACTGCAGTTGGAAGTATACCTGTTCAGGGTTGGCCTTGGAATTGGACGTGTGCCAAACACAGCACCCAAGTCTATTGACATTGGCATACTACCACTGTGACCAGTAGTTTCATCAGTATGCCGTGTATCTTTACCATAATCATCACCCTTATCTATATTATATATAGTTCCTTCCAATCCATCATTAGGAACTGTAACCCTCCTCTGCTTTCTTGGAGGAGACAAAACAAGAGGTCCATCCTGTGAATTATCTGACGGCTTGTGATTCTGTGTTTCCCCCTTGGGTGGAGGCCTTGGAAGTAAAGATGGCTTTGTTGGTGCAGGCACAGAAGAAAAATACCTGAACAGAACAACAAGCTTTGTTGATCCCAAATTCAGTATTTGTTCAATAACCCCCATTTTAACAAACAAAAAAAATACCTGTGCTCTAAGGCCTGTTGGGTCGATATTCTTGCTTTTGGGTCATAAGTGAACATCTTGGATAATAGATCTAAAGCATCATCACTCGCCATTGGGAACAGAGACCGCAATGGAGGTGCAGGAACATGTTGGTATTCAACATAGTCTGGAAGATAAACCATATCAGGCCATTGAGATTGCTTTGGAGTACCAAAAGCTGCAAAGATCTTTCCTAGCTGATCAATATCACTTGAACCCTGTCAAATGACACAAAATCCTTTCAAAATCCAATAGTTTTTCTTAAGTAAAAGTGTATATCAGCAGACTTTGACATTTGGCTCTTTATCCTGAATCTATGATCGATGAATGCTTATCACCTACAAATCAGCAGAAACAGTTTAAATATAACAAATTGAAGACAATTGGTTGACATTCCTTGCTCCTCGTGAAACATCATTATTCTTATGTTTTTGAGAAGTTAGTTCTAGTTATATGTTGCCAATTGAGATACTAGAGCTATAAGAATACAAATAAAAAATAAATTTTACTATTATCTGCTGCTTGAGATTTGCGATAATCTATGGTCGCATAAAAAATTATTTTCTTGGAAAATTTCTACTATTGCAGTTAAACATACAAACAAAGGGCCATACAAAGGGAAGTTCTCAATTTAGTACATAATACAGAGAATATAAAATGATAATAGAGAAAGAAGAATGACTACAGATACAGAAGTCAATATTGCAAAAGAACACACAAAAAGGAGAAAGAAATTCATTGAGATGGAAAATAAACCTGGAGAAATGGCCTTCTGAGAAGAAGCTCTGCGAATATACAACCTGCAGCCCAAACATCCACCCCAGCACCATATTGCTTTGTCCCAAACAACAACTCAGGTGCTCTGTACCAACGGGCAAAAACCTATAGAATCAAAGACTTTGCTCATGTTAAATCACAGCTTGTAATTGAGAGAATGAAAGAAAAATGAGATATGAACAAAAATAGAACATTTACCCATGAAGAAACCGTAACATAGATTCTTGCTATAATTCATTATTCGGAGCAAAGAAACTACACAAAATAGATTCTAATACATTCTGTAAGATATAGCAACGTTGGCTCAAGATTTTTCAGGAAAAGAACAAGGAAGCCAATATTCCATTCAAAGTGACACAGGGTGATTAAACTAATTGCTAAAAATTGAGTATGTTAGACATTTTATTTTTTATTAAACAACCGAGTTAGCATATTTTAGTTTCTGTAACAGTAAACTAACAATTAAGAATTGCATGAAAAAGTTCAACAACACAAATCATCAAGCTATATATCACCCAAATCAATCTGTTATACTTTCATAGTTAAGAAGGGTCATATGGTGACATCAATTCAATATGGCTTTACACTTGTAAACTCATAGTCTGATACTCTGACTTAATATCTGATCACTGATTCTACCTGCAATTTAAATAAATCTATTCAGAAATGCAGGTTTCCCAAACATAGTATTAAAAGAAAGAATATCCAGGTGTTTACATGATTTAATATCCATGCCATGTTTTTCACTGTACACAGTCTTTGCATGTAAAGCAATTTTACCTTATAATGTTCAAACCCTTCAAAGACGACCTAACCATTCCTCTCCCCAAATTCTCATTGGAGCATTTCTTAGCCCACAGATGAATTTTCAAGCACCAATTCATACACCACCAGCCATTTTCAATACAAGGAATTTGCAAGTAAAACAATGCTATCTGCATAATGTTAGACTGCCTGAAGATGCTCCCAATTTCCTTGAAATCCTCATTGAAGCACGTCTAAGCAATTCAGGGTCACAGATAATTGCAATTTACCATTCCCAAGCAACAGTTCATAGGGTAGCAAACTTATGACGAAAGCTCAAATGAAGGAATAATTTCACAGAAATAATTTAAAAGTAAAACATAAGTGAATACTCATGTTGAGAAAGAAACATGATTGATGATAGGAGATATCCCAAATGGGTTAAAATGAAAGACTACCCTTAAAGAACACTATCATTTATATCTTCGTAAGAGGGTAAAAATGATGTGAAAGAAAATTCACATGATGTCTTCGTTCTAATGTTTATCAAAATTCCCCAACAATGGACTTACAAATCTCACTACCCATCTATATCAAATATTCCTATAAAAGCAATGCAGTATAGACTCGATTGTACTTCCTGATTAACATGGAGACAGAATAAGCATCTAAAACCTTCTAGCCTTATGTATGAGTTCAGGAAAAGACCTGGTGAGTGAACTTGCGGTCTGGGCTCCCAAATATGCGTGCCAACCCAAAGTCTGCAAGCTTAAGCTGACCATCAGCAGCAATTAGTAGGTTGTTTGGTTTCATATCCCTAAGCAATGAACCCATTGTGTTAGAATCAGCTGATTAAAGTGCCAACAAAAGAACTTGAGAGAGACAATGAAGTACCTGTGAAGGACCCATTTCTTGTGGCAGTAAGCAAGTCCTTTCAATGTCATTTGGAGATATGACTTTGTGTCAGCTGGGGACAGCACAATATTTCTGTCACGGATAACAGCTTCCAAGTCACTCTCCATAAACTCAAATACTAGATGCAAGTTACCCTTATGAGGGAAAGCATCAATTAAGCCGATGATATTTGGGTCCTTAAGCTCTTTGAGCAATTTAATTTCCCTAAGAGCAGTGAAGTTTACTCCTTCCTTATATTGTCCAAGCCGAATCTTCTTGATTGCAACAGTTTGCCCATTCTGCAAATGCCCTAGTTTATATTAGATGACAACAATCTAAAGACCTTCAATACTTGCAAGGTTAGACAGCAACTATAATCCGATAAAAACTCCTTGGAGATTCATTACATTCCAACAATTACGTCCTACAGTAAGTATCAGATAGTTTGTTTATGGAAACAACAAGCAGACTGATATTGCTTGTTTGAATCAGACAGCGAAAGAAAGTAAATTAATAAGTAGCAACTGGAAGACCAAGAGAATTGAAGAAACACCTCGATCCATATCATGATAGCAAAACTGCTGAAAACTAGTGGCTTCGCTAGCATGGAGTCACAGTGAATTATCATACTTCAGTTTCCTAAAAAGGCAAACACCCTACTACAACCAGCAAGTTCGTCAATTATATATCTTTGCAGTTCAGCTTCAATGCCATACATAGTGAAATTTATAATTTTTTTATTAACTCATAAATGTTAGATAAGTATAACAATTACATTATTTGTTACTCTTTCGGTATTTATTTCTGAGGGAGGTATTCTTCCAATACTGTTGGATAAAAGAAAATATAACATTTCAGGATTACCAGCTAAATACCAGCAAAGTTACTTATAATGTTATAAAGCTTGTACATAATCAGTCATGTTTCTAATCCAAAAAATATAACATGCCACCAACAAACATCAATTACATCGATATTGAAAAAGTAATCATCCATATCACGAGTCTAATATAAAAGAAAAATAGAATTTTATGCTCTGATCATTCTTATAAGTATATGGAATTTCAGATCCATAAAATGAAACTGTAAATTCAAAATGAAATCACAATCAATACAGAAAACACAAATCAAATGATGATCACTCATAAAAACATGATAATTTTCCTCAACAAAATATTGTGACACAAAACATAGAAGTCCAAGGATAAAATATGTTGTGTGCCATACCAATATAGGAAAATGGAAAATGTATCCGGTGGTTATAATATCTTTACAAAACATGGCTAAATGCTCAATGTATAGGTTACTAGTGGTCTTTCTCCGTAAAGAGATGAGAACTATTCACCACAAGAAAGCTGAAACCATGTTAAGTGACAAAGGAAATAAGAACAAGCAAATTTGAAAATAATGAATAAGGGAGCAATTGGTAAAAACCTGAAAACTCTTTCATTTACTATTTGAATGGAATGGTGCGTCGTCATTGGCATGCCTAAGGATGTTTTAATTATGATAACACCCTTCTTAACATCCTAAAAGGTTCTTTAAGTGACATGGATCTTTTTTTATTCCTTCTTATTTTCTTTAAGTGGTATGGATCTTTTTTTTTATTCCTTCTTATGTGCAGTTAAAATTTTTTTTGATAAATCAACCACTTGAAGGATCATTGGAAAAATCAATAAAATTTATAAACTTGGGAACGGCAGCGCACAAAGTTTCTTCCAGCAGATGAAAACAAATAGTTCGTTCTCAAATTCCTAGAATAACATGGGACTCATCGCCAAAAAATCGCACAGTTGCATCTTCTCTGCTAAAATTTATAAACTTGGGAACGGCAGTGCACAAAGTTTCTTCCAGCAGATGAAAACAAATAATTCGTTCTCCAATTCCTAGAATAACATGAGACTCATCGCCAAAAATCGCACAGTTGTATCTTCTCTGCTAAAACCGCACAAAAGAACAGAATCCCTAAACACAATAAGGCGAGCCTGAAGTTAATTAACCCAGCCAATAGGAAAACCCTAGAACTGGAGGCTACCTTGGTGTCGATCGCCTTGTAGACGACGCCGTAGGTTCCCTCTCCCAGCACCTCGCGCTTCAGGTACCGGTCGGCGACCCGCTTCACCGTCTGCGACGGATCGTCCTCCATCATCACTGCCGCGGCCGGGGAAGGTCGCGATGGCTCCGGCAGCAGCAGTAGCAGCAGAAGGTGGCGCGGTAGGGTGAAGGATGAGGAGGAGGAGGAGGAGGAGGAGAAGAGCTCAGCATCTGGGAGTGGAGTGCTGCTGGCGCCCGCACCACCGCCGCCTCATGGGATGGAAACGAGCGAAACGGCAGCTTTTTTTTCTCTTTTTTACTTCTTCGCGTACGCGAGAGAGAGAGAGAGCAAATAACGGGAAAAAAAGTATAATTTATTGTCACTTGGGGAAGGACGAACGTTGGACGGGTGAGAATCGCAAGGTGGGCCGGGCCGGGCCGATCTGCGTCGTATGGTCTCATGTAATTTTCTTTCTAAGATGGTTTAAAGAACTTACAAAATATTTGAAAATAAATACAAGTTCGATCGTCAAATTGATCATATAAATAAAATATTTGTATAATACTTCATATTATAAAGTAATTCATTTTTTTCACATTGCATATAAATATTTTAATATAGATTTATGATCATAAGTGTATTAATAAATCTTAGAAGAATGTGAGAGAAAGTGATCTGCTATAAAATAAAGTGTTGCAACTCTGTAACACCTGGGCCCAGTAACTCAAAAGCCCACAAACTCAAACCCAATAAGAGTATTAATATTATAAATACCATATAGGGTTGCCACAAATTTCACTTCCTAAAATTCTGTGGCCGGTCCTAGGTAAGAGAGAGTTTTTCTCCTCTCCTCTGTTCATGTGTTCATCTTCTATTTTCTCATCCCCGGAATTTCTGTTCGTCATAGGAGAAGAAGATCCTCCATCTCAGCAGGAGAAACGCCGAAGAGGACGTTCCCGAAATAGTATAACAAGTCTTGAAAAATCCGAAGGTATGTCCCATAGCGGATTTCTAGTACATAAAATAAAGTATTTAGATCTACATGTCTTGGATTTTCTTTGATTCTACGAACACGTTTTTCTGCCCTCACAAAA